>APFE030266596.1:407272-483789 GCA_000404065.3 Pinus taeda | reverse complement strand
TTCCTTTACTACCTTTTCACCATTAGTAAGTATTTCTTGTAGAAAATTTGTCAAATCTGTCTTCAAATCTATCTTCAAATCATCCATCTTAGCTTCCAAGCCCTTTATATTAGATTCCACACCATTTATCTTAGCTTCTGTTAGCTTTTGTGCAAGTGACACTCGTTGCACTTCGTCTTGTAATTTTGATATATCATGTAGCATTTTTCCTCTTCTTCATGAGTCATGCTAGAGCTTTCAGGTTGCTTACTGGGAGTTTGCATTTTCTTTCCTCGGGGCATCAGTTACCAATAATAATTCTCTACTATGCCCTTTGAATTCCTTCAAAATAAGTTTTCAAACCAAGCTTAAGCAAAAATTTAAAAAAATCTGCACACCTTTTTCACTTTGTAGGAGCTTGATATTGCCTTTGATGTATCTTCGTACTGTCGGATCATCCAGTTCTAAAATTTTGATTTGCAGTAGCCCTCTATGTCCTCTTTCTGATGCCACCAGTCTGATCGAAATTGGATTCTCCAAGGAAGAGTTATTTGAAATCTCCCACAGTGACCTGATTATAGACTAGTTCAATAGAGTGAACATGTATGACATGCCACGAGTCACTGTTTGAACCTTTGGCTCTGAAAAATATATACAAGAAACTAAAGTCCATCCTATTTATGTACCTTCTTACAAAATTTCAATTTGATGCTCAAAGAGAAAGTTATGACTAGTTTCCCCAGGTCACCTGTTTGGAATGTAATTCAGGAGTCTGCAAAAAAACCAACTTCCTCAGATCATATCTCCCCAAATATAGTGTGAAAATCTCTTAAATTTAGACCCAAAGTTCAGCGCAATTTCTTCTCAAATGGGATTTTTTTAGCTTCTAAAATGTCACAGAAAAAAGTTATAGTTAAAATGCCACGATGACCTATTTGGAGCAGTGAAACCCTAGAATCCAAAGCTTTGATACTAGATGCTATGAAACCAGCTCACAACAAGATAGAAAAGATAGTTGAACGCCTTAGAATTCAGCCTCTTCGAGGGGGCAACCTCCTTTACATTACACAAATGAACAATTCTTAGATGATACAAATGAAATGATCTCCTTTCTATATATAGGAGTCTAAGGGGTCATAATATAATTAGAGTTGGCATAACAATAATAATGTAAGGGCACAATAATAACAATAGTGGGCTTCTATGGGGCATAATAGTAACAATATGGGCACTACATGGGTACATCAATATAATAAGGGGGTTGTTCTAATAACAATAAGGGGTTACACTAGTAGTATAGGGGCCTAACATAATACCACCCAGGAAGAGACACACGTCAAATAGGAAGGACAGTCCAACATCAAGCGGAATAGTCCACAATGGATGTAGCAGTCGTTGAAGCCAAAGAATAGGGATAGATATGTCTACCATTTAGCTTAATAGTCCACAACAGATGTGACATTCGTTATAACCAATGAGTGGGAAAGGCTTGTCTAGTATCTTATATAATAGTCCACAAAGATGAGACAATAATGACAACCATAACAACACATTCCCAATAAGGTAAGAACTAGAACAATCAAAATGGTTCAACTATATTAGTACATGTGAAACAAACATGAAATATAAATGCTCAGAGAATAGTCTTACAAATATCCATCAGTCATGCATGGAAAAGTGATGGCCTGAGAAGGCTTATGTATTAATCAAAATTTCCAAGACACATATTCATATCATACATCACTAACCCAGTAGTGGGACATTGGAACCACTCCTTGCTCCTCAAAGAACTGACGGAAACTATATATGCTTTGCAGGAGGAGTCAAGGTAAAAATTTCTTTGCTCATACAATGAGGGGGTATATATAAACAAAGGGGAAATCCTTGACCCTTGTGACTCTTTGGCTTCCCTAATAATTATTCAACTTCCTATGACTTTTAACTGACATGACTCTTCATATTCATGTGTTAACATTAGACTTCCACTTTACATTAAATTTGATATACATGGCTTATAATAGTGATCTGGCATTTGAAAATTCATGGCACGACTTGACATGACACTCCTGACATGGACTAATTTGCTAAGGTGGCAATGCCAAGTTGTTGTTGTTGCTAAGTGATGAATGTGTTCTTCGATGTGCTTTCTCTTCACCTCTACATAGCTTGATGATGCAAGGTCTTCAATGATCTTTGGTATTTATAGGTGGTTGTAGGTATGTGTTCCCTTTGTTTCTTCTTGATAAGATCCTTTTCCCATCCAGCTGCAAGTGAGTCTCTAGGCATGTTCCCCTCATTCTTTTCTTTCTCCATCATCTTGACATTATTTGATAGTGTACATGTTCTTGCAATTCACTCATGACGAGACGAAATCAATCCAAAAAAATCCCTACTCTAAGATGCCTTATTATCATTCATGGATTAAATTTGGGACAAGTTACATATTAGGAGATAGGGCTCAATGACTGTGCAATTCATAGTTCCAGTTGGTACGGAGAGAGCATCATCACTGAGACTGCATAGAGCACAACTCAGGCTTGACTCAGGAACTTTTGAGCACAGTCCTCACTTAGCATAAAAATTGTGCAGTTGCCACTAGTAGACAAGAATACGCAGTTCAATTCAGAAGTGGCTGGTGCAAGGTAAGGCTAAAGGAGGTCAATTTTGTGTAGTTTCTAGCAACAAGTAGGACTCAACAGTAGAGAGGTCTGGAAGCCAAGACTATGTATTTCTGGAGGAAATTGAGCTACAGCTAAGGGAGGACATTGGGGTACACCTTTGTGCAGTTTTGGAGGCCAAGTGAGGCTGGGATCTCTGCACACTATAGGATTCCAAGAAGAAATGGAAAACATTGAGGAGTTAAACTGAAAAAATCACAGTTCAAGGTAGACATGCAGGAACTATTGTGTAGTCCTGAGAGTGAAGGAAGGTTGTTGAAATGTGGAATTGCAAAATACAACTACCCTGGAGGATAGTGATTGTGCACTTCATAATTCTAATCAGTAAGGTCACATCAATTAGGGATGATGCGCAGTGCACAACTCAGTCGTAACCTGGTGAAGCTCAGTTGCCTAGTTAAGAAGATTTATGAAAATTTCTAAGTGTCAGGAGGAAGATGGACTTATCCTGACTCAAACTGTGATCACACACTTAGCATACTTCGACGACATGACAACCACATACCATCAAAATAATAAGAAAATCATTACCCTGTGAGTGGCTATCTCACAACAAGAAATGACAAGTGTGACACTTAGGATAGACCTTAGGATTACTATGACAACACTTGTGCGACAGTGCTCAAGACTTTGTGTATGAGTGTGATAGGTGCTTACATAGATAGGATAACTCAAATACACAATGATAAAACTTTGAAATCACCAGGAAAGGTTCACAAACATGACATAATAACCAAGCATACCAAAATATGACAATTGATCGAACAAGTGAAAGGGAGAAAGATACATAAAGCAAACACATAGAATAAATTTTAATTATTTCAAACAATGCATGTCATTGGATACATAATGATATGAAAATGATAAGTGGTCCTTCATGCTAGACTAAGAGGTGTGTTTCAAAAGATGTTTTTTATTTTGCATACCTACCCTCTAAAGGGTTATGCACCATATGGAGTCTCCATGCAATGTCGATCTTCTATCATACCTTGAGTTCCTTAGTCTTCTTAGATGATAATTATATTTTATGCTCATCTCCTTGATTGTCATCTAGCATGTCCTCCTTCTTCTTCACCTTCTTCATCATCTTATCATGGCTAGATAGAAATGTTGTATCATTGATCCACTTGTGACAAAACAACATCAGTCTGATAAACTTCTAGTCTAAGATGTTGCACTTGGGTTGATAAACTTAGCGAGGACTAAGTGACATGCCAAGGGAGAAGGCCCAGTGCCTACGCAATTGTGTAGCTAAATCAGTCAAGGGTCAACCTTGATCACTGATACTGCACAGTATGTAACTCAGGCTAGATTGAGGGAAATTTCGGCACAGTCCTCACTAAGGGAAAGCACTATGCTTTGGCCACAGAGAGACATAATTGCGCAATTTAAGCAAGCAACAACTGCTACATGATAAGGCCTTGGAACATTTCCGATGAAATTTGGACTAGGCAATTGGGGGAAGGTGATCAGAAATGGAGAAGATTAGTATTGTTGTGCTAATCCCCCATTTAGAATAAAACCTAAGATTATTATCATTTTCTTATCAAGTGCTCAACGATTCAATATTTTTTCTTAATTAATTGATTCCCATGAGAGTTTCTGATGTACATGTTATAAAACAATTTAACATAAAAATATATGTTGAATAACAACAAAATAACAACAAAGAGCATTGAAATACAACACACATCAAGCACATGACAAAGCAATTCACCCCTCATGGTCTATGTCTCCTTGGTTCAGCTTCCAATGGCTTAGGCCTCTCTATTATGCTCAAATTACAACAAAAGTATGTTTACAATGATCAAATGCCTCTAAAACCTATCTCCATGAGTTCAGAATACTCAAAAATGGCTATCTAGCCTGTTTTTGCATCGAATTTGGATAAGAACTAAACAAGTTATAACTTCGCCCAGTTCTTCCACTCTTTGTTCCAAAAAATGCTCCAAAACTAACCAAAAGCTCCATTTCCATTCCAAAATCCACTAATGGAGTGAGAAATTAACTGTTCGGTGGAATATACCTTGTCAGTTGGATCCAAATTGCAATTAGCAAGTTCTACGGGCTCCCAACACAGAAAAATGTTTTGATTGTGGTATTGCAGACCCATCGGGGATAATTAACTGAAACATATATAATCCCACATCTGGAACCTGCCACGCATCACAATCGGTGAATTTCAACGGTTGAAGGTCTTTTTAACATGGGAATATTGTGATTAAAGTATTGCAGACCCACAAGGGTATTAAACTATCATATACAAAATTCTTGCGTCCGAGGCTTATCATAATCAACAATCAACTATGAGTACATAACCAGTGAAATATGACAGACCCAATGGGACATTAAACTATCACACTTAAAAGTATCACGATGGGCAATCTTATCACAATTAGAACTTTATCAGTGGTAACAACGTAACAGCAGGGTGTTTCATGGGATTTGTGGTTGTCGATTCTTAACCTGCACCTCTTTTTTTCTGATAGGCAATATGTGAGACCCAGTGGCAACCTTCCACTTGACACTTTCCAATTGTTGGGACCCTTTCCATGTCATCCGATCTTGCCACGTAGACAATTCACACTTGAATTTTGATTTACTCTATCTTCTACATACAAACTCAGACTTGAGTGTTGTTCACACTGTTGGATTCAGAATGACGAAGCCTTGAATCTAAAGCTAAGTTTGATAAGATTCTGATAGTTTGAGTTTTGAGCATAATTCTAAGCACCTGATCACTCCTCCCCACTGGAAGCCTTTTGGACCCAAAAATATTTATATTTAGTTATTAAACAGATGATGGTATTGTTCCCTCACCTTCCCCACTTCAGTCCATTTGTCCTTTGATGGATGTGAACCTTTGAGACCCACCTGGCGATAATTAATACTTCCCCTTTTAGTCATTCTTGTCCTTCTATCAAGTATAGTGTCTTGTTGAAGCACATCAAGGAATTCTGGAGAAAATTCTTTAGTAGATGGAATTTGAAGATTCTCTCCTTGATATTAAATCAAAGGAGGTTCATACAATCTCAAAGTTTAAACAATAACAATGGAATAGATTTACATATATTAAGGCAAATCAAGCTTGAAAGAATTATTACAAATCTTTTCCATAATTTTAAATGTGCCATAATGAATTGATTTCAGCTTTTTACCTTCACCTTGAAGGCTTTCCTTACTAATGTATATCCAAAATTCATCACCTACTTGAAACTGATGATCCACACAATACTTATCATGTCTTGCCTTATACTTTCCTTGACTCTTTTCTAGTTGTCCTTGAATTTTTTTGTGAATCGACTGAATTTATTCAATGAATTTCTTTGCTTTGTCTATGCCACTATGTCCATCTACAACTACATATTTCTCAAAGATGAAATCCAAAGATGATTTAGACAAATAACCAAGACATGCTTAAAAAGGTGAAGTTAGAGTAGAAGAGTGTTTTGTTTAGTTGTAAACATGTTGAATATAATGAAACTACTCATCCCACAACTTAGGATGTTTGCTACAATATCCTCTTAGAAAATGAACAACTATCCTATTAACCACTTCAGTTTTACCATCTATTTGTTGATGAAAGGTTGTATTTTTCTTCAACTTGGTGTCCCTCAAGTTCCATAAACTTCACAAAAAATTCCCAACAAATAGAGAATCATGATCACTTACAATAGAAGTAGGAAATCCAAAAGGAACCCATACATTTTGAAAGAAAAGTTGAGTTGTTTCTTCAACTGTAATTTTCTTTTTACAAGGAAATAATATGCACATATTATTGAACCTATCCCCAAATACAAACAAATAATCAAGAACCTTGCTTGACAAAGGAAGACCTCCTACAAAATCCATAGAAACACTTTCCCATGTTCGTGAAGGCATATGAAGTGGTGTCTCAATCCTACTTTCCTATTACTAGGCTTACTAACTGCACAAAATGAACAACCTTTGATAAACGTAACACACTTTCAAGCACACGAGGCCAATAGGAATACCTCTGAAGATTTGCCACATTTTTACTTACACTAAAATGTCCATCAATAAGAGAAGTGTGTGCTTCCCTTGTGACATTTACTCTCTCTCCCTATGGAAAACAATTTTCTCCGAAATGATACAATAGATTAGCATGTACATGGTAGTCTAATTCCTCAACTTGGTGGCCTTGACTAAAGTTTAAATATACCTCTTCAAAGTCAACATCCTATGTGTATTGTTCAACATAACTTTCAGACATAACATAATGGTTCTTGAGTAGAATGGCTAGATTAATAACTGGTCTAGAAATCATATCAATAACCTTGTTATAAATACCTTTCCTGTACTGATTACAAAGTGGAATTCCTATAAAAATACCATTCAACAAAAGTGCACTAATTACTGCAATTTAGTTTGAGATTGTAGATATTGTAGAGGCTGATGATCAGTGTGAATAATGGTTTTTTTCCCATCAAGTAATGCTTCCATTTCTTCGCAATTTGTACCAATGCATAATGATCTTTATCATATGTAGGATAATTAATAAAAGCACCATTAAAAATATTAGAATGAAATTAAATGGGCTTACCATGTTGTAAAAGAATTGTACCCATGGCATAGTCACTTTCATTTGTTTGTATTTCAAAGGGTTGTTTCAAGTCCAGCAATGCTAAAATTGGGACTAAACCGATATTTTGTTTCAAAGCATTGAATGTTTTTGTTGTTTTCCTCCCCACTAGAAGGCAACTTTCATGCTGGCCAAAGAATGAAGTGTCACCACTATGGAAGAGAAGTTAGCAATAAACTTCCTCCATTACTACGCTGCTCCCAGAAAACTCCTTACTTCTGTGACTGATTTGGGTATTGGCCAATTCACAATAACCGAAACTTTAAAGGGGTCAATATTCAGCTCGCCTCCTCCAACTATGTTGCCTAAATTCACTAAAGAATTTTTCCTTAATTCACATTTAGACATATTTAGAAATAACTTTTCTTTTCTCATGATCTCCAAAAATTTCCTGACATGCTTGACATGCTATTCTCGTGATTTGTTGAATATCAAAATATCATCTAAATATACAATTACAAACTCATCAATAAATGATCTGAAAACATCATTCATAACTCTCATGAATGTAGCTAGAGCATTGCAAAACCAAAAGGCATAATCAACCACTCAAATAGTCCTTGTTTGGCTTTAAAAGTAGTCTTCCAAATATCGGCCTCAGTTATTCTTACTTGATGGTATCCACTTCTCAAGTCTAATTTAGTGAAATAATTTTCATTTTTCAACTGATCTAACGAATCATCTATTCTAGGTAGTGGGTATTGATTCTTTATTGTAATATTATTCAAAGCTCGATAATCTACACATATGTGCTAGGCTCCATCTTTCTTGCGTACCAATACAGTTGGTGAACCACATGGAGAAATCGAGGGGAAAATTACACCTTTATCCAACAATTCTTGGAATTGTTTCTTAATTTCTAAACATTACATAATTGACATTTGATACATACCGATGTTTGGGAGCAGACAATCTTATTGTATCTGAATTTTGTGTTGAATTCCTCATTTTGGTGGCAATCGTTTTGTTTCTTGAAACAAGCCTCCATGTTGATTCACCACATTAACTAATTCAGCTTTCAACTTCATAAAACAGCTTGCAAAGGATTCTTGTTCTATGTCATTATTCTGCTTGATCATAAGGAGCACGAGACTCTTGTTGGAATTGACTAGTTGCTTCATTCGCCCTTCGCTTTCTAAAGACACAATGAGCTTTCTGCGATGGGCTCTCACAATATACTCCACTTCATCTTCCAACAAATGATATTTTCTCTCAAATCCGTAGAAACTGGCTTTTCTGTCATTCAAATATGGGCTTCCCAACACAATCTCATAAATATCCAATGGCACAATATCTAATTCGACTTCATCAATAAAATTGGTAGTGATTACAAACCTAAAAACACATTTTTGTGTGACTTTCAAATTGGCATCCTTGGTTATCCAACCCAACGATACATTTTATGATGGGGCATGGTTTCTATATTCAATTTTTTGACCAAATTCGCATAAAGTAAATTTTCCTGAGGTCCACTTCAAACAATGTGTCAATCTTGGTGTGTTTGGAAATAAATCTAATATGGAATAGCTCAATTATGTTTTCCCCATTTGAAGCATTATTGTAGTTATTTGTTGCGCTCGTGCTTTCCATGATTTCTTCTTTGCTTTCTTTTGCCACGACTTTTCCCTCAGTGATTGTGGCTACAATCTTGGTTTCATCTCCTGAGTCGGAACCCAAGTCTTGTTGTGCAGCAGTGTTTGTCCTCTATTTCCCTTTATTGTTAAATTTATTCGGTCTTAATTATGGATGAATCTTCCAGCAATACACTTCATGATGACCCTCCTTGGAACAATTCTTTCACATGGGTTGCTCCCATTCTTTCTTAACATAAGCATTTTTCTTCTGCTTTCCTTTAAATTTCTTCTCTTTTCCATTACTCTGAAATGGCTTCTTCTTACCTTCTTCTTGTACATTTTTCCCTCTTGCTTTGAGGTGTGTAGCTTGAACACAAACGTACATAGACCTCATCAAGATTTGTGGGACTAAACATAAGAATGGTATGTTGAAGATAGCTATGCAACCCTCCTATGTATTTCAGCAAAGTATCTTGTGACTGTAAGTCTAATCCTAGCATAAGAGATGTTTTCCTAAACTCTTGGGTATAATATTGCACATTTTGACCTTTCAACTATCTGAAATTTTGTCAATTCATGATAGGTTTTTGCATATGAACTAAAGGGTAGAACTTTCTTTTTATAGTAGCAATGAAATCATTCCAAGAAATAGAGATATTACTATGTTTTTTTATCTCACCCTGAGTCCTTGATTCCCACCATACAAGTGCTGCTCCCTCCATTCTCAATGATGTCAACTAAATTTTGATATAATCCTCCTAAAGGTTTTGAATTCTACATTACACCTCCAACTAATGAACGCAGTTATCCAGCTTCTTTGCATTTGCTTCACCATTGTACATAGGAAACTTGAATTTAACGTCAAGATTTAAAAAAGGTGAATTACATGTTCCTTTCGAACAATGATGATGAGTATGAGTATGGTTTGTAGTAGTGGAAGAGGGTGAAGATGCCCGCGAAGAAGAAGATGAAGAAGGTGGTGGAGATGGTGGAGGTTTGCCTCCATTTCCATTACCTCCTTTTCCTTTATCTTCCATTCCATTACCTCTTCTTGAAGAGCATTCTCCAATGGGAGGCTTTGAACTTTCTCCTTGCAACCTACTGTTGCTCTCTTCATAGAGGACCTTAACTATCTCTGTCATATCAAAGAAATCATTTCTGAAGGTCTTCTCATATGCTGTCATGATAGGTTCTCCTTCATGAGACATGATCTTTGGACTCTCAACTACAACTTCTACAACTTGAGGATGTACTAGTGTAGAAGAGTTTGGTAACCTTGCTCTTCTTCCCCTTGAGCCAACTATAGGGCTTTCAACCAGCTTCCCTTCTCCACTTTTGAGTTTTAACCTTATAAGCATGACATAAAATTGCAAATAATTAAATCATTCTTTCACAAATTAAATCTAGTAAGCAAAAACTAGTGCTATGATACCAACTTGATCTAAAATGGAGCAAATTAGTAATGTTGTGTTAATTCCCCATTCATAATAAAACCCAATATGCTTATCATTTTCTTTTCAAGTTCTTAAGGATTCAATATTTTTTCATAATTAACTGATTCCCATGAGAGTTTCTTATGTAAATGTTATAAAACAATTTAACATAAAAATATATGTTGAGCAATGGAAAAATAACAACAAAGAACATAAAAATACAACACACAACAAGCACATGATAAAGGATTTCAACCCTCCTAGGCTACGTCTTCTTGTTTCAGCTTCCAATGGCTTGGGCCTCTCTATTATGCTCAAATTATAACAAAAGTTTGTTTACAATGCTCAATTGCCTCTTAAACTTGTCTCCATGTGTTTAGAATACTCAAAAATGGGGATCTAACCTCTTTTTTCATTGAATTTGGATAAGAACTGAAGACGTTATGACTTCTCCTAGTTTTCCCACTATTTGTTCCACAAAATGCTCCAAAATCCGCTAATGGGGCAAGAAATTCATCTTTTAGCAGGCTATATCTTGTCAACCATATCCAAATCCCAATCGGAGAGTTTTACAGGCTCCCAACACAACAAAATGTTGCGATGGTGGTATTCCAAACCTACTGTGGATAATTAACTAGAACGTATATAATACTGCGTCTGAAACCTCCCGCTCATCATAGTCGGCGAAGTTCAATTGTCAAAGGTCTTGTTGAGATGGGAACATTGCGATTATAGTATTTTAGACCCACCTGGGTATTAAACCATGATATATTAAATTCTTGCATCCTATTCATATCGCAATTGGATATCGGCCATGGGTACATGACTAGTGCGATATGACAGACCCACTAGGACTTTAAACTGCAACACATAAAAGTATCGTGTCCAGTAGCCTTCTCACAATTAGAACTTTACTTGTCGTAACAATATAACAACAAGGTGTTTGGTGTGATTTTCGGTGGAAGATACTTAAACCACGCTTCTGTTCTTTTCAATATGCGACATGTGGGATGTAGTGGAAACCTGCCATTTGGCACTTCCACATTGACTGGGACCCTTGCCATGTCATCCAATCCTACCACATAGATAAGTCAAACATGAATTTTGACTTACTCTATATTCTACATACAAACTTGGATTTGAGTTTCATTCACACCATTGGATTTAGAATGACGAGCCCTTAAATATGATGTTGAGTTTGACAAGTTTATGACACTTTCATTTTTTGGCATTATTTTAAGCACCTAATCGAAAGGACATTGGGGGAAGCATCTATGCAGTTTTGGATGCCAAGGGAGGCTAGAATTCCTGCACATTACGTAGTTGCAATAGGCAAGGGAAGGGCTTGATGGTTGTAGATATGAAGTGTGTAGTTGAAGAAGGTTGGATAAGGCTAGGTTGCTAGGAATACTCTAGAATTTCGACTAAGTGTCAGATCAGTGGAACCGATGTGAACAGTGATAGAAATTTACTACGATCACACACTTAAACAGTCATTATTATAACATATAGCATCGAGAACATATAAAAACATATTTTGCTTAATGTAACAACATTTTTGGTAGCTTATGATAAGTGTGGCTCTGACGATAGACTTTGTGAGGATAAATGAGACACTTGTAAAATAGTGCATGAAACTTTCGAAAGATGTGTGAAACATATCTATATGGTGAGCACAATTCATTCTCATAAATATTTCCCATGGAAGCAAAACAAACTTTCCTTTTCATGACAAGCGATAATCCCCATACACAAAGATGACACATGCCATATGTTGGCTTAAGGGGGCCTGATCGAGGTTCAGCGTTAGTTAGCTAAACAAATCCCTACACTACTGGCCCTTTCGGCATCAGCCCAATGAGTGCGGAATTCTGGCAAAGTTAAAGGTTGTGCCTTTAACTGAAATTTTGCGATCTGTAGGTTCAACTCTAGCTGAACCCTGGCCATCTATGCTCGACCATAACGCACCCATGTGGCTAACTTGCAGACATGCACCTGAACCGGTTCCTCTACCTAAATGGGAAACTCCGAGACCATCCATGAGGCTTCCTCCACAACCTACATTATTTTCTTATTCTACTCTACTGCTTCATTGGACTATAGGCCCAATTGTTAAATGTTGATGTGTTGCTCGCTCATTACTTGTAGGGCGCAACTCTCCCTAGCACGAAGTTCAACGGTGACTCCATCCTGCAAGAGATAGAGCATCTCCTGAGGGAACACAACCATATTTAATCCAACCCCTTTCAAACTACTGAATGCGACCCTGTCAACCTCATTCTCTGTAGTGAGTTCTCTATATGGTAGCACTATCATGTTGCTCATCCTTGTGCACAACATCTCCCCGGCAGCTGAAGTGTTGATCGTGAGGCTGGTGGACACTATGCTAGCCTATGGAGTGTGAACCTATAACTCCTATAGTTCTATTCGAAGAGACTCCAATACGAGCCGCTACTCCTCTTCAAATTGGTGGAGGACCTCTGTAGTGACATCCCTCACCATTTCACTGATGTCATGCAAATCCCCCTCAGTAAGGGTGATTGGGTCAAAAGGCACCTTTAATGCCTTTGTCTTACTTCATGGCCCTGTCTACTCTTGCTGTCACTGACACTTGAGTTAGGTGAATGTTGTCTATGGGTCTGCACCACCTTATTCTATCCCTGGTTCTACCTCAGTGCCAGGCGAAAGCAACTTTTATCCTCCACACTCTTATCCTCCTATTTTTTATTGTTTTGCTAGTTTTGCGACATCACGTGCTACTTGAGACTTAGCCTCTACTTCCTCTTTCTTGTGCCTCTCTTCCAGCTGTGCCATTTGAAGCTTTGTCTCTACCTTCTTGCATTACGTGGTGGATATGTCTGTTTCCACGGCGGAGCCAGCTGGAGCACGCCATTCCATCAGACAAGACTCCAGGACTATGAAAGTTACATCATCAGTCGCGAGGTACAGTAGGTTATGCCATGTATTCATAGGGTCCTTCTACACTCTAATAAAGACATGGTGGAAATCTGCATTGAAATCTGCAAAGCTCTGTAGATTGGTGTATACTGTGGGTGACAACCGTGGCTTGCGATTAATCCCCATCCTGATATTCATCTCCATTAATAGCAAAAAAATATTGCTTTCTTTTATTTGTTGTGCATTATTAATTTCCCATAGCAAAGTGTACTTCACGACCTCTAGAAGGTTTGGTGCAACTGAAGGGAATTAGCTATCTTTGGGCAGCTCCCATGCCACTAGTACTATCGACAACAAGAGCCACACATAGTGAAACTTTTTTCCTTACTGTTGTGCCTCGCGATAGTTCACAATGAACTTGCCGCATAGATAGTTCACCTAGTTGAAATGGAATCCTTCCATACATTAGGCCGCTCAAGCAACCACAGGCCTAGGCACCTCATCCGCGTGACACTTCTGTATCAATTTCCCTACTAGTATTTGTATCATGACCTTGACTGCAGGGTTGTTAATGTTGGAAATGGCTTATCCTCACTTCTTCTTCTCCAACTTGTACTTCTTCTTCATCACTTCTGTGAGGGCCAACTCACCACCTTTTCCTTATGATATGTTGGTTGGATCATCCCATAAGTAAGGCAGTAGTGTGATTCGATGAATCAAGTGGTCTGTAGAGCAACCGTTTGATGATGAAGACGTTCACTGGGGTGTGGTGGCAATGCGGCACCCAGAGTAGGTTAAGAAATCTGGCATTCTCTACAACTCTTAGCCATTTCCACGGCTTGAATTGAATTTTTATAGTAGTCGCATCAATCCTCTGAGGCATTAGCTTCTCAATTGCTAAATCTGGGAACTTCTTATGGTATGTGAAATCACAATATTCAAACTTCAACACAGGAACCCACCCCAAGTGCAGTCCCTCCAAAACAATATCGTCTCGGAGCAGTGGAGCTTGCAGAGAGCTCTTTCTCTCATCTATGTCCTTTGACAACATTTTTTTACCCTTGCACGGAGGAACATATTCAGGTGACCGGGTAATAGGGTCTTCACCTTGGGCTTCAACTTCCATCTCTACATCATCCTTATCCACCATGATTTCCTCATACTCCTCCTCATCGACCTCCAGATTAATGGGCTTCCCCTTTTCCTACAAGGTGAGGTTGGTCCTCTATGCGGTTCATGGTGAGATGTGCACTGGGATCATAGCGTGCTTATCCTTCTTAGGTCTCAATGTTCTGGGTGATTCAGGGACCTAAACTATTATTCTGGCGCTCTCTGGGGCTTCTACTACCACAATTTCTTGTGTGGCTTCCTCGACTATCACTACTTCTATGTCCATGGCTTCTATGAGTGCTGACATAGTGTTCTTCCACAATTCTTGTAGTGTCTCTAGTAGTTGCTCAAATAATGAATTCACTTTCAAGGTCTCGAATAGGTCTCAGTTCACTTATACTTGAGCACACAACAACTCAGATCTCAAAATGCCAAGTGTTGTTTGCTAGATAGCCACTTGTAATTTATAGGGCCTTTTCAATTTCAATTCGAACGTTCTCCCTACATTCGATCCATTAATGCTAGATTGGTGGAATATTTTCAAGTATCTAACCGATAAATATCACCTTAAATGTTTTCCTCCCACTCCAATTGGCCTCAAACCAACCATCAAATAATGAACAAAGACTTTAATGATCACTTTCTGATGGACCTGCATGCTAGCACAATTGTCTTCTCATTGTCGCAGACCCTATGACACTTTGCTACTTCACGTAGTCCTGAAATTGCACAACTCTTGGGTAGTGTAGTCTATAGTCCCGCACCTCCTTTTAGCTACCTGGAGCACTAAGACTGTGCTTCTGTCGAATAATTAGATGGTAGGGCTAGCTTTGTGTGGCTTCAAATGACTACCATTCACATTTCTTGGGAAGGGATCTCCATTCAACTTAACCAACTGGACCGCACCACCATCGGTAATCTCCTTAATAGCATATGGCCCCAACCAATGCATTCTAAATTTTCCTAGAAATTTATCAAGCTTATTGTCATACAATAGCACCAAGTCATTCACCTTAAAGGTGCATAGCTTAATATGTCAATCATGCCATGCCTTTTCACGTTGCATTTTGTACTCGCTGGTGAAATCTAGCCAAAAATCTCTCTTCTTCTAGCTCATCCAACTGCGCCACCTCTCTTGCAGGGCTTTGTGATCCGTCATACCTATGAGCACTGCTATGCGCACACTAGGCACAATGTATTTCTTAGGCATCACTTCTTCAACCCCGTATACCAACCTAAAGGGTGTTTGTCCCATTAACTTATTTCACGTTGTCTGATAAGCCCATAATACTACAGGTATGTGTAGGTCCCAATGACTTCTCTGAGCATTCCATACCTTGGTAAGCACATTTTCAAGCACCTTTTTGAACATATCCACTAGCATGTTATCTTGTTGGTGATAAGTTGTGCTCTTTTGACGATGCACATGAAATTCCTCTGTTAGTGGAATGATTATCTCATTCAGGAAGTGAATACCCTGATCACTCATTAAAATATTTGGGCATCCAAATCACATCAGTACATGTTCAAATAGAAACTTCACGTTCATTGTGCCTGTGCAATCCTTCACCAGCTACGCTTCTGCCCAACGAGTCAAGTACTCCTTCACAGTGATAATGTACCTCACACCTGTCCTTCCCTGAGGCTGAATAGGTCCTACAAAATCTATTGCCCACGTTTCAAAAGGTTGCAATGCCATTTTTGGATTCAAAGGCATTTCATCCCTCTATTATGGCTTACCTATTCTTTGACATACGTCGCATGCCCTGCAATATGCTTTTGAATCCTGATGAAGGGTTGGCCACCACAACCCTTCACATAGAATCTTCTCTGCGGTGGCTCTCCTTGCATATTTTCCTCCCGTAGCACCCCCATGAGCATACACAAGGATGCTTTTTCATTCAAATTCAGGTACATACCTTAGTAGTATCTCATCATTCCCCATCTTGTATAGATGCCCAACAATGAAAAAGAAATATGTCGCACACACCACTAATTCCTTCTTTTACTGGACAGAATATCCTTCCGATGCAGTTCCAATTTTTAGGAAGTGTATTATATCCTTAAAATTTCCATCCGCAATGCGCACAACAAAAAGTTGTGCATCAGGTAATCCTTCCTCCAAACTAGTGGGTTCCTCCCCTGTCTCAATGCGTGATGGATAGTCTGGTCCCGTGTTCAATCATCCAGGCTTCACAATGACTTCAAAATCATATTCCTGGAACAATAAAAGAAATTTATAGATGCGCCCCCCAACATATGCCTATTGACCAGGTACTTTAGCATGGAGTGATCTGTATACATCTTAAAGTGGCTTCCTAGCTGGTAGTGTTGGTACTTCTGGAGCACATACACCATAGCTAGCCCTTAGTGCTTAGTGGTGGAACAGTTCTTCTCTACTTTGGATAATCTGTGGCTTACAAACACGATAGGGTGGTACAAGCCTTCTTCGCCATCCTGTGTTAATACTACTCCCAACACTATACATGACACATCAACATGTACATGGAATTCCTTCTTCTAGTTTGAGAAGACAAGAATCAGTGTGGTAACCATGTTTTGTTTCAATATATCTAGGCTCTTCTTGCAGTCATCGTTCCAGCAGAATAAGACATCCTTCTTCAACAACTTTTCCATCGACGCCGTAATCTGGGCATAACCGTTGATAAAGTTTCTGTAATATCCCATATGTCCTAGACTAACACACAATTGTTTCACACTTCTCGGTGCTTACAAGTTTAGAATCACAACAACCTTCATGGGGTCTACCATCAACCCTTGTCTGCTAACCACATCTCCCAATAAGATCCCAAGAGGAACAAAAAACAGACACTTACTGAGGTTGAGCGCGATCTGCTATCCTCGACAAGTATCCAACATCAAATGCAAGCTTGCTACATGGCACTTCACAAACCCAAATACAGTCCAATCATCAAAATAGACCTTTATGAACTTATGAATATATTCCTTGAATGCCGCAACAACCACACCAAAAATATAGCAGGTGCATTCTTTAATCCAAATGGCATGATAGTATATTAAAAGAAACCCCACTCCATTGCAAAGGTTGTCTTGCTCCTATGCTCCGGCACGATTTTGATTTGGTGGTACCCAGAGAACCCATCATTGAAAGAATATTCTTCTTGACTACCTACATTGTGCAACACTTCATCCGTGAACGGAGTTGGGAAAGGATCATGCACACAAGCATCATTCAACTTTCTAAGATCCACACATATCCTTATCTCATTCTTTTGCTTCTTCTCTTGTTCCACCATTGGACTTACCTAATCAGATTCTTCCATAGGCTTAATGATGCCTGCTGCGAACATTTTGTCTAGTTCTATGCGGACCTTCTCCTTGTATTTTGGATTTAAGCGGTAAGTCCTCTACTTAACTGGCTTTGCATCGGGTTTTAACATGATCTTCATCACTCGTAGATTTTTTATTATTCCTTTCAAATTTGTAAACTTGGTCGGTAATAAGTCCTGATATTCACAGAGTAATTTAGCAGCCTTATCCACTGTCGCATAGTCCCAGTAGTCTCCAATCTTTGCGAATTTGGGTTCTGCCTCAGTACCAATCTTCACTTATTTAGATTTCACCGACACGACACAGTTATATCAAGGTTCTCAATCTGTGGTTCCTGAACCTCATGACAGCCTTCTATTTCTAGAATTTCAATCTTCCATGGATCCTTGTCCTTCTCTTCAGTAGTTACATTATAACATTCCAGCACGTGACTCAACTGAGTAGCCCATTCAGGCTGAGTCAGGTCTAAAGGATCCTATGATATCCTAAATATGGCTTCTTTTGCCTCTTGTAGTGGTTCATCAATGCTGCCAAATCCATCCTCAAAGTTGAATGTCATCATGAATCCTTCTCGCGGGATATCCCATTCACCTGTCTCATGGTGGAGTTCAGTTTCTATATACAAATTCATTAGGACAAAATCCAAGGTGTGACATTACAGGTGCACCCACTTAGGTTGTGGCTTTTCTCCATAAGCCTGTGTCCACTTGGCTAGATGCACTCGTAGATCATCCTACCCATCATACTTGCCTATCTGTCACATCTTAGGTTTCCCAAATCATGCTCTCGTCATCCTCCTATATTCATGCCAATCATCAAAGCTTCCTTTGTGCGTACCCCACCATCTTGCAGGCGTAGCATGTAGTACCCATTCCAAGGCCTGGAAGTGTTGCTTTTCTGACACCTCCCTTTCAAATGCATCCAAGAAGGTATCTACCTCAATTATACCATCATAAGTAAGTAGATTTCTTACTTTTGATGACACGCAATGCAGCAACGAGGTCATCATGTTGCAATTCAACATAGTTACCTTGTGTAACTGATTCTACTAGTCTTCTATTTCTTCATCGGAATCCAAAGTACAAGAACTCTTGTGTTCCCATGTAGTCCACCCATCCATGGTGGGATTCATCCGGTCTTGGTCTCGCATTGTTATCTTATATATGCAGTCAGATCATCATGACTTTCATAGTCACAAACTAGTTCTGTATAGTGCGATCCCTCAGCAGGATCCAGGGGTATTATTACATGCAGTGATTTCTTCTCAAAGGTCATCTTTCACTTCTTTAGATTGATTACCTCGTTCATATCAGTAGCCCAGTCAATTCCCAAGAGCACGGGGTAGGGATTGTTGTCATCAACGATCTCTATGACTTCAAAATCTGCTAGTAAGCTCACTCCCTCAATATCCACGGTTACTCCTCGCAGTTGCCCCATGGGTATGATTTTCTATTGATTCTCCATCCTCAGTTGAATCAGAGACAATTGCAGTGCAGGTCTCCCCATTCACTCCCATGTCTGTTTCGGTAAAACATTATCATATGATCCCAAATCCAGAATGACTTGAACCATCTCGTATTCTTTGATCTACGTGGTTAGTCTCATTTCACACCTCATCCTTGTCTGATGCTTTCTGATCTTGTGGAATATGCGTGGTACACCTGGCGCGGTCGCAGCACATCTATTCATAAGTTCCTATAACCCGTTCATAGCCTTACTATCGCACAATAACTTCATACAGATTTCGAGGAAAGTAGTGAGCTTATAGGGGTCCATCTATGGCTTAGGCTCATCTTTGCTTCCTGAAGTGGAGGGCTCAACGAAGCTCCTCTTAGCTTCGATGAAGGTTTCTTGATCATGCTCCAAATCAAACTCAGCTTCTTTTGTTGGAGATTTGTGAACCCATGTACTATCTTCTGGCTATTTCCCCCTGTCATCTCCCGTCGTGATTCCACTTCGAAGCACTATATTTACATCCAGATATTCCTCGCGTGGCTCAATCCTCATCATCTATAGGTTCTGAGTCGAGAGAGGCGGCAGTGCTCCTACGTATCCTAGCTAGCAACGTAGGACAATATTCTATTTCATGATCAAACAATGTGCAATACTTGCACAACAAGCGTGTTGGATTAGTGAAATCATGAGCATAGTGTCTTAGCCCTTTACAATTGTAGCAAATCAACATTATGTGACCTCTACCAGGTCCTCCTTCACCTCGGCCTCATCTACACCCATGAAATCATATCCATGTCATCCCTGCATTCTAGTCAAGGGGTTGCATTTCCACCTGAACCCTATACTTGGGAGCTTTATCCATCGTCAATTCATAGCTCCTACAAGTACGCTCATCATGTTCGACTGATCTACAAAAGTTGCAAAACATCTATTGCAGAGTTTGTGTATACTTGAGTAACAAGAGGAAATTATTTTTGGCATGTCTTTCAGCATTTTGACAGATAGCGCACCACAAAGTAGGAATTGTGCTAGGTCCTGATTGAGCTTTTGGCCTTAAATGCATCGTTCCTCCTCATGCAAGTTAATTTTTAAAGACTGGGCAGTGGTATTTTTCATGATCATCACTCTTGCATTTCACGCACCATACTTCTTCGCGTACCTCTAGCCAAATCATCCTATCCTACTTTAATATTTTCATCTCAGGGCACAGATTTTTCAGCTGCATGTGGATCTATTGAACTCCTAGATATGACCTTGCATCGGGGTCTTATGCAGTCTCATGGAAATATCCAAGGCCTTTTCATAAGTTGTTATATTTTGTTGTGACAACGCACTTCTTAGGTGTGGTAGTAGTGAAGCAACAAACCACTCACGATGATGTCCATCTATCAAATTCATGTTGGATTTGTAGATCATACATTTCAGCCTCTGATCTAGTTCCCATGGCATCTCGCTTGGTAGCATCATGATTTCTTTAAGTCCCAGAATCAACTGCGCTTCAAATTTAGGCCTACTAAATTCCCTATTCAGTGTTGCTTGGATGTTCGCTAGTCTTGCATTTGGGTTATCGCTGGAGTACTTAATATACCAGGTTAGTGCCTGATATTACAAAGCACTAAGCAATGTTGTCTTCTTTATGTTATCATCTGTAACACTTTGAGCTTCCCATACAACCCTCACAATGAACCAGAATTGGTCTGGCTCCTCATTTCCCAAGGCTTTGAGCAAAGGCAAGTTCACTGTGTTTTCCATAATGAATCGTGGTGCTAGCGGAGGTGGTACGTGTGAAGTTGGAGGTGATGGTGGTGAAGATGGAGGTGGTGTCGGCGGAGGTGGCATTCATGGAAATCCCTGTCTTATCAATTGAATAGCACTTCTAGAAGAGACCTTCACTATCCCTTCTTCATCCCTTCACGGCGGTAAAATAAAGGGGTTATACTCTGGACCCTTATTTCCTTTGTTTCTATAACGTTTCCCACTTACTGTAGTCCCAAACATCAAGGTATCTCCATAACCCACTTTTTTCACAACAACATTTCAATCCAAGTATTCAGAGATTTTATTTACTTACCTCGCAATCCTTTAAAAAAGCATTTCTCTGCCTCGCCATAGATGACTGAGGTGTTGACCACAAACTCAGTAACATGTCCTCCTATAATGCAATTGAGCCAATGATCAATAATGTGCATAATCTTATCCTTCGATGCTTCCAACCTTCGCACTATAGGACCATTAAGTTTCCACCTTCCTTGCATATCTACTAGCTTCACGATCCCCTTGTAGCTCAGTAGGGAAAGAGGTGAAAAATATTTCATGGATCTCCATATATAGGTATTGGTCCAACCACTATTATTTTGAAAGTCATAGGTCTCTATTCTCTTACACCATGAACTCGTGAATCCTTTTGTCCAACCAACCTTCCATTTCTTTCATAGTTGGACTCTAGTGATACGACATCACAGATCTCTATGCAGATTCTGGTCCTGGCAATGAAACAATTTATTGGCTTGAGCAGGCCTAACCCAGGTTCAGTGTTAGTTAGCCAAACAAATCCATACACTACTGGGCTTTTCAACATCAGCCCATGGAGCACAGATTGAAGTCTCACCCGAAGCAGTATGGGGGGATGCTGGAACCAAGTTTTTGCACCCTTGAGATGGTGGTAATGTCGGTTTACTCCAACTATACCTACCTTCACCCAGGTTGCTTATCCCTCTGCTTTACCCTTCAACACTTTCGCGGAATGTTACAATTGGCTTCTACGCAGCCCTAACCAAGGGTTGAAGTCCTTTCGCGTTGTTAGGGTAGTGAACTGCAATATCTCCTAAACTGGGCTAAGTATCTTACTTATCTTATTAATAGATCTTAGTTAGCTTCATGTAAACATATGTTCTTACTTGCGTTCACTTAACCAACACATTTACATATATTCGTGCATCATATAAGCATTATAAGTGAAATTCATACCCAATATAACATATGCATAAACGGGAAATAAAGACGTAGAAATTACACAATGCTTCTCTTTATTATAATTCCAGATGATTACAAACTCGACTCGCCCTGTGAACTTAGCTAGAGGGTTCGTACACTTCGCTGCAGAGCCTCTACCTACGCTATGACCCCAAATTTAGACATCTACTTCAGATCTATCTCTCATACATCTTCGATTATTGATTTCTTTGTGTCTTTTAACTACTTAGAGCCTCACTCTATTTATACAATCCCATGGTCTACGAACGATGAGTATATCTTTTACAACCGACATTAAATTATCAAAAGAAGGGCGAACAACCCTATGACTCTTTAAAATCTACATGCTCCATAACCACAAATTGCAGAGTCCTTACATTTGGATTACAAAAATTGGACCAAAATATGGGTTTTAAGCCCCAAAACTGCCCTTGGAGGATCCCACGCCCAACACTATAAAAAGATGAAGGTGTGAATGACTCTTAAGATTTAGGAAGGGAGATTGGAATCATGATTTTACCAATAAGTGACTGAGGAACAACTGATCATAGGCTCCACAATAGGCTCTAAAATTCAAGTGTAGGCCAAAATTTTGGAGGGCCTTGTAGCCTCTACAACACTTAGCGACATACTAGTTGAATCCAACTTCTCTGCCTTGGTCCTTCAAGGAGTATTGACTCATTATGCAGATTAATTTGGCTTCTCCACTTACCCCATGGGAAGACACAGTCCCCTTTGTACCTTCTCAGTTGAACACAACGTAGGATTCAACCATATCACAATGTTTAGCTTACGAGTTTAATATTTTCATAGTATAGTTTTTCGTATCTGGTGTTGCTCTACTGCCAATAGGCCTGGACAATATGCCGAAGGAGTCACACAAGAACACAAGTATTTATCGACTACCAACAAGCCTAGATAGTACCTCGATGGATTTTCTTGCTTCACCTCTCTGCGTAGGTAGCCATTCTCTTCTTTCACCCTTATTTATTTTTTTTAAAGAGAATTGTGCTTCAAAACTTATTTATTTTGGGGAAGAAGAGGGATATCACATTATTGAGAGATAGAGATGTTTTTCCTTCAAAGAATCATATAAATTCCTCTGATTTAGGTTTGCTCATTTAGATTTTCCCCTCCATTTCTACTAGTTGGATAAGCTTGAAAACACTGAAAAAGAAAACTAAGTATAGGCATGAGGTTCCTAGACTGGACACAGGTTCATGGTTGGACCAAAGCTCTCCTTACATATCGATCGTATTTTCCATAAAAACATCATTCGCTAAGAGATACAACAAATTACAAGGAAGACAAACACAAGACTAGATGAGTGCTGCAGTATCACATGTCTCTTTCAACTTCAACCACACACACACTGGGAAGCCACAATGCAAGAAGGAACAATACTTATTTGCATGATGAAAACCAAAAGGAAAACTCGACAAGAAATAAAACAAAGAAAAAATAAAGAAAACACACAATGAGGAAACAAAATCAAAAGACAAGAGAACGAAAGGACTAAAGAAAACATCCTGCAGAACCAGAAAAACCAAGACAAACTATAGGGAATGAATGTAAGATGGGTGCAAGGAAATAAAATTAATATGCAGCTAATCCTACCCTATCCTAACATCTAGAATGTCAAGGTCACGTAAAATGAAATTTTTAGTGAAGCCACCGTGATTTTCCTTTACCTGAATAACCAAAGATAGGAATAATTAAAACAGATAAAAAGTGATGTGCGACATAAGATATAAAAACTTGAAATACTTGCACAATAAAAGGAAGGTCTTCCCTGTGGAAAGAAAGATGTGTCACAACCACTACTTTCATCCAATCCACATGTTTGCCCTTTTTGTGAATTCCATTTTTCAACAAACCTCAGAAGCCTCTTGTAGATATGTTTGCATCTACACTGAGCTCCTTGTAAAACATGAGGAAATATCAAAACTTGTTGTTTTCTATAGGTCTCTCTAGGTAAGTTTGTTCTAGCCATTTAATGATTGGATCATAAAATCCATGATGGCCCTCTTGAAAATCTTGTGATATTGATAAAGATGATTTTTCAATTCGAGAAGTGGGATCATGATTGGAATCTTTTGTGGGAAAATAGATTTGATCATTCTTAGTAGTCATGCCAAGACATTGAGGACCTTCCATAACCATCAACGAAGGCTGAAGTGCCTCACCTACTTGACATAAATATGAATAGATAGATATTGAACAATGAAGACCAAAGGGTGTGAAACAAATGTCATTGGATGTGATAATGGGACAATGATAATTTGAATGACAGTCACCCCAAGAACAAGAAATGATCATATGAGCTAATTGAAATGTCAGATCTCGACTTTGCAATGAATGATGAAAAATGAATTTGAACTTTTTTGTGAATTCTCTAAAGAATAGAACCAAGTTCCTTGCAATCTAGATATGACAGAGCACCTTCTTACAACTGGTGACCAATTGTACAAGCATCATAGCCATCAAAGGAGTTTAAAAATGATGCTAGCACCATAAATGCATTAAACGAGTTCAGGTATGGTGAATGGAGAAGAAATTGATTCATGTGACAACTCGTGCATCATTATCACATAGGAGAACTTTCAGTGTGATGAGAGGACAAATTTGCAATATTAAATTTGTGAGAAGACTGAAGGGCTACCCATTAAAGGATAAATTCGATAAGTATGATTCCTTTAGCCCAAAATATTCCTTGAGATAACCCACTTAACAATTCCATGACTTTATGAGAGATGGACATTGCTAACCCAATTTTGGTGTGAGTGGTTTACATGAAGAAGAATGAACTACAACAGATTTTTGAATTCGGTCTTAAGTAAAATCTTGAAAATTTTAAATATTACACCCATAATTCCACACATTTTCCACATGGAATCCGCATCGAGTGAAGCCATGGAGATAGATAGATTATGTGAGGGAGGCCCTATTTGATTTAGTTCAGGGGGCTTACCAAAGTCACAAGATCCTTACTTAACCATCAATGGAAGTTGAAGTGCCTTGACTCCTTGGAAGGTCCCGGAACATTCTAGGATTATAGAGTCACATTTTGAAGCTTGAACTAGATCATGCATGGTTTGAGGATAGTGGTTGTTGCTGATTTCAAAAATGCTCACCAGATGGAGACCATCTTTGTCACAGGTTTCGCCAGAATTTTGAGATCCAACAATCAGATTACTCATTTGAAGAGGCGATTCTAATATAACATTAAAAGACAAATGCATTGGTGATATATCATGAGTAAGTTGATTTGAAGTGTTTTCTTCATGAAAGAGAAGAGATGATGACGGGTGGAAAGAGTTCTCTGGGTTCTTACTATTTTCACTTTCATCATGGACAACCTAACCACCTTGTGGCAATCGATGGGATAACTCATCAAATCAAGAAACAAAATAACATGGACTATATTCATCGCAATTGGATGTGTTGTGAATGGTAGGACACCAGGGATAGTGAGGTGAAGAGGAAGTTTTGATATGAACATCTTCTTTAACCAAAGCAGATTCTAGATCTAAATTAAAATCTTCATGAGGACTCGGAATGATGTGATGTTCTTGGAAATTCATCACGACATATGGAAAGAGAGTTATTATCATTGGGATCATTACTGCCCAATGCTAGAGGTTGATTGAAAGGACTGATTGTACAAGATTTTCCACCAAGATTAGCATATTGAGAGTCATTCAAGAATGGAAACTCATTGTTTTGATAGGGAAGATTTCAAAATAGAGAGGAAAATTTGAAAATTCGCTCACCTTTCTGCTCCTTTAGCTGCATAATGTGACTGCCTTGTACCTGATCGCAATTTGAGCCAGTAGATTGAGAATCAAGAGAATGCAGAGAGCTAGGTGGTGAAGCAAATTGATCAAGTGGGTCATGGTACAAAGGATCAGGATGTGAAGAAGATAGAGTACAACATAAATCTAAATCAAACTTGAGATTAGAGTTGTGAATGGTGACATCCTCTTGCGAAATGGAGGAGTGAGTCTTCATTGTAGGTTTCATGAGCCATTTTGGATTTTCATCCATTTAAGTGAGAGAGGAATGAGAAGATGGACTAGAGATTTGATTCGCAGATTTCCTAGTTTTACAATCACCACGAGGCACCTAGATTGGCACTGAAAACGGAGGAAAACAAGGAACAAAAGGGGTAATAAGTTCCTCCTCTGAAATTTGAGGTGCCTCATGATTCAGAAGAGTTTCGGAAGAAGGAAAATAAGAGGTTCAGGCTCACCGTATAAGGAGATATGAACCAAGTGCTTCAACTATTTTCTCAAGAAGTGTGAGTACAATTTTCTTTTGAGGAATTTTGCAATAGAGGTGAAGGAACCTATTAGAAAAATACTCAACTAATTCATCAGGCTTCATTCTTAAACAACATATGCTTTCACAGATATCTTGGTGGTTATACTTATCGAATTCTTTATGCAGCATCTTCTCAAGCTACAAATATGAATGGATAGAAACAATTGGTAATGTATGACACCATTGACTTACATGACCTTCGAATGTGACGATGAGTAGTCTAGATATGACATCTTTGAAACATATTTCATGACAAACACAAAGACAACTAACTTGAGACAAATGTTCACAAAAAGTTGGTTCACCCTCACCATTGAAATTAAATTTTGACAGGTCATGAATAACTTCCGCAGGGATGGTAAAATTCATGTCTTTACATAAACATCATGAGATTATGACTTGGGAAAGAGCCACGTTAAATAAGAGATTCAAACCACACTTTATGGGCATAGCCTGTCGTCTAGCCCTCCTTTTGGCACCAGAAATGTTGACGGTGTTGGATCTGTCAACATTTAGGGATCTCCCCAATATGAGGTTCCAATTATACCTCACACCGTTTGGTGTAGAAATTGCATATGATATGATGGCCCGGTTTCCATATACTTAGATATTTTCCTCGGATCTAGATTTCAACACATGAGAGTTTTGTAATGGTACATTCGAAAATCAAGGTGAGTGTGCCTAGTCAGAGTGCAAAATAACTATGTCTAGCTTCTCTTACTGCAAAAGGGGGGGAAAATAGTGAGCCTCTAAGTGAGAGGTAATAGTACAACCCAGGAAGAGACACACGTGAACTAGGAAGGCCTATCCAACATCCAGTGGTATAGTCCACAGGAGCTGTGGCAGTTGTTAAAACCAAAGAACAAGGAAAGATATGTCTACCATCCAATGGAATAGTCCATGGCAGATGTGATGGTCTTTATAACCAATGAGTGGGAAAGGTTTGTATAGTATCCTGCGGAATAGTCCACAAGGATGAGGCAATAGTGATAATCATAATAGTAATTTCCCAACAAAGTAAGAACTAAAACAATTGATATAGTTAAACTATCTTAGTACATGTGAAACAAACATGAAATATAAATGTTCACATAATAGTCTTACAAACATCCATAAGTGATGCATGGATAAGTGTTGGCCGAGAAGGCTTTTGTGTTAAACAAAATTTACAACACACATATTCACATCATACAACACTAGCTCCGGTAGTGGGACATGGGAGCCACTCCTTTCTCCTCAAAGAACTGAGTGAAATGGTCTATGATTTACGGGAGGATCTAAGGTGAAAATTCCTTTGCTCATACAATGAGGGGGTATATATAACCAAAGGGGCAATGCTTGACCCTTGTGACTCTTTGGCTTCCCTCATGACCTTTCAACTAACATGACTCTTCATATTCATGTGTGCCCTCTAGACTTCCACTTTACATTACATTTGATATACATGGCTCATAATAGTGACGTGGCATTCGACAACTCATGACATGAATTGACATGACACTTTTAACATGGAGTGGCTTGCTAAGGTGGTAATGTCAAGCCGTTACTGCTACTGAGTGATGGATGTGTTCCTGGTTGTGTTTTTTCTTCACCTCCTCATAACTTAATGATGTGGGGTCTTCAATGATCTCTGTTCTTGAGAGGTGGTTGCATGCATGTGTTCCCTTTGCTTCTTCTCAATTAGATCCTTTACCCGTCAAACAGAAAGTGAGTATCTAGTCATGATTCCCTCCTTCTTTTCTTTCTCCATCATCTCACCATGACTTGAGAGTGTACATGTTCTTTCAATTCACTCATGACAGGATGAAATCAATCTAAAAACTCCCTACTCTAATACGGTGCATTATCATTCATGGACTGAGCTTGGGACAAGTCACAAGCTGGGAGCTAGGGCTTAGTGACTGTGTATGCAATAGTTCTAGTTGGTAGAGAGAGATCTTGATCACCGAGACTGTATAGAGTGCAGCTCAAGCTTGACTAAGGAAATTTTGACCATAGTCCTCACTAAGGAGGAAAAATGCATTGTTTCGATTGGAAGACATAATCTCGGAGTTCAATTTACTAGTGGTTGGTGCAAGGTAAGGCCAAAGGAGGTTAGTCCTATGCAATTTTCAGAGGCGAGGAGGATTGGGTAGCAAAGAGACCTAGAAGACAAAACTATGTAGTTCTAGAGGACAATGAGCTTCGACTAGAATGGAGGACACTGAGGGACACCTTTGCAAAGTTATGGAAGCCAAAGGAGGTTGGTCTCTCTACAAACTGCAAGATTCCAATAGGCAAGGGAAAAGCTTGATGAGTGAAAGTGCGAAGTGTGTTGTTCAAGCCAGACTATAAGGAACTACTATGTAATTTTAGGAGTCAAGGAAGGTTGCTGAACTCTGGAATTATGCAGTGAATTTTTTCTAGAGGGAAATGATTGTGCATTGCATAGTTATAGTCAACAAGTTCACATCATTGAGTGGTAAGAATGCATAGTGCATAGCTCAGTTGGGGATCGGTGAAGCTTAGTTGCCCGGTTGAGAAGATTTCTAAAAATGGTTAAGTGTGAGGAAGAAGATGGACTTGTGCTTAAATTAAACTGTGATAAAAAACTTCACATAATTTGATGAAATCACAACCACATACCATAGGAACAAAAAGCAAAGAATTACCCTCTAAGCAACTATATCACAACAAGGAATGACAAGTGTGACACTTGAGGTAGTCATTAGGATGACCATGATGACACTTGTGTGATTGTGCTCAAGACTTTGTGTATGACTATGAGAGGTTCTTAAATGGATAGGAAAACTTGAATACACAAAGAGAAACCTTCGAAACCATGAGGAATGTTTCACAAACATGACATAGTTACCAAACATGCCAAAAGACAACAATTGATCAAACAAGCAAAAGGGAGCTAGACATTTAGAGGAAACAGAAGGAATAATTTTCAGTGCTTGCAACCAATGCATTTCATTGAAGACATAATGATACAACAATGATAAGCGGTCCTTCATGTTACACTAAGAGGTGTATTTCAAAAGATGTGTTTTGTTTTCCATACCTACTCTCTAAGGGTTATGCAATAGATGGAGTCTCCATGTGGTCCTGATCTTCTATCATACCTCAGGTTTCTTGGTCTTCTTATATGATAAATATCTTTTATTCTGAGCTCCTTGAGTGTCATCTAGCATGTCCTCATTCTTCATCACCTTCTACATCATCTTGTCATAGCCTGGTAGAAATCTTGGATCTGTGATCCATTTGTGACAAGACGACATCAGTCTCATAAACCCCTATTCTAAGATGTTGCACTTGTGTTCATAAACTTGGTTTGGACTGGTCAGAGGCCAAGGGAGAAGCCCCAACGACTGTGCAATTGCACAGTTCAAGTAGCCAAGGGTTAAGCTTGATCATCGAAACTACACAGTGTGCAACTAAGGCTAGATTGAGATAATTTTTTGACTACTCCTCACTAAGGGAAAGAATTATGCATTCTCCACTGAGAGACACAATTGCACAGTTTAAGTAGGAAGTGACTACTACAAGACAAGGCTATCAGAGGATGCATCTATGTAGTTTCAGGATGCAAGGTGTATTGGGCAACCAAGATGCTCGAGGTACAAAATTTCACAGTTTCCAGAGACAATGGGTTTTCGCTGAGGGAAGGACACTAGGGGAAACATCTACACAATTTCGATGCCATTGGAGGCTTGAATTCCTATACATTTAATAGTTCGATCAAACAAGGAAAATTCTTGAGGGTTGCAATTTCAAAGTGAGCAATTCAAGAAGGTTGGTTGAGGCTAGGTTGCTAGGAATACTAAGGAACTTTAGCTATGGGATGAGTGGAACCAATGTGGAGAATGATAGAACATGACTATGATCATACACCTTGACACTTAGTGATACAACATAGACCATCCAGAAGATATGAAAACATACTTCGCTTACTGCAACAATATTTGTGACAGCTTATGACAAGTGAAGCTCCGATGATAAACTTTGTGATAATAAAGGTCATACTTGTGCAAAAGTGCATAAAACTTTGGAAATGAGTGAAAAACATGTCTATATAATGATAACAACTCATTCTCATAAATATTTCCCCTTGAAACAAAAAAAGCATCCCTTTGCGTGACAAGTGATAATCCCCATCCCCAAATATGACACATGCTATATAAAGATGAAAATGTGAATGACTCTTAAGATTTAGGAAGGGAGCTTGAAATAATGAGCTTACCAATAACTGACTAAGGATTGACCAATCATAGGATCCATAGTAGGCTCCAAAATTCAAGTGTAGGCCAAAATTTTGCAGGGCGTTTCAGCATCTACAACAAGGCCATAAGTAATAATGACTATGGAACAATTTAAAACACAATACACCATCAACTGGATAAAACCAATATTTTATACTCATTGTTTGATTAAAAAAATCCATAGTCAAATGTTAGTTTAAGAATATTTCTTATCCATAATTTCCCCTAAACTCGTATGGATCCTCCCTTTATCTTGAAAACAGGGGGTTCATATATCACTCATTTTACTAACTATGACTAAAAATAAACTGATGATTGAAATTGTCTTCTTACAAAAATAATAATAATTGTATCTTTGGTATTTCAGCCATATCTCAACAAACAAACAAATAAATAAGAACTAACAGAATTGCCTTTGGAATGTTTTCAACAACTAAAGGCTATCCAAAGTGATTCTCTCCAAGAAAAGAAACATTCCAACTGAAACTAAGACATGTTTCAATTTAAGGAAAACACCTTTATGTTTTGACACAATCAAGAAAGAAGATGGTTGTTACAAAATATCTGATTCTATAACAATCTTTTAATTTTAGTAATAAAACCATAACAATGAAAACCCTTATATATGTAAGGATGGAACATAAAAAGAAAATAAAACCCTTTATTTAGAATCATTTTAATTGTTAGGATCTAGGGAAATTATGAATTTGTCCCATGATGACTTCACCACAATGTGTGTTTTAGAAACCTATGATTTGCTAACTGAGTTGGTAGAATTTTGTTCATGATGTCTTTCCCTAACTCCACAAGAAGCCTTAAGCTTTTCATTTTCTTACATATTTGACTAACTCAATAATTCATTCAATGTATTCGTCAATCTAAGGTTTAATTCTCTTAAGTATCAACTGATGTGGAGCTTCTAAATCTACAAAAGCCTCCTTTGTAGGAGTGTTTGCATGCTTGTTTCTATTATCTTGAGCAATTTTTTCCTTAGTATTTATATTATTTTATCATTAGATTGAGAATTATTTTCTTCCTAACTGATATTTTGTTTAGATGCAAGTTTTGAAGACAAAGGCTTGAACTAAGCGCTAGCACCAAAAGCTTTCATTTTCCTTTTAGCCTTAAAATCCTGTTTTCTTTTATGATGATTAACATCAATGCCTTTGGTCGTACTTCTAGTTAAACGAACATGTGTGTGTCTAGGGTTTTCAGTCCTATTATCTTATGAGATATAATGGTCTACCTCTTGAAATCATTCTTCAAACTCATCCCATGACAAATGACAAGAAGGAAACTGAGGATGATCATCGAGAGAAGGGTTAGGTGAGAAGGGATCTGGTAGTTCAAATCCTTTGGGAGGTTGGGGTTTATCAAACTCATTTCAACACAAGAAAGTACCCAATTGATCTCCAAGTTTTATCGACTAGTGTTTAACCAGTATATAAGTGAAACTATGATGGAAGAGGGACCGCTTAGAATTCTTGCGTCGCAATTGATAAAACCAGGACATTTTAGTTAAACCCTTATACATATAGAAAGGAAAATCGAGCTTCTAACCAAGAAGTGCCTTTAATAGCCTTATGTGGTAGAGAAAAATTAAACTATAATGTCCTTCACAAGTAATATATCGATGTAGTAACAGTAGCAAGCTTTTCCATTTAAGTTTCAAAGAGGAAATATGCATAACGTTTACATGATATTCACAGTCTTTGCTGGAAATAATTTTGTTCTAGGGAATATTGCACACCACACAATTTTCTTACCATTTCTCTCCTTCGACATGGAAATGTGTGGCTTCAGCGACAAAATTGACATCCACAACAATTTATGTATCACCCACGTCATCCTTCTTCCCATCGAACGAGAAGGGAAATTATTTTACAACCTCCTTACTATACCCATGAAATAGCTGAAGAAAATCCTACCAGTCGACTTGGAAAAATAGGCTTGCACACTCATCATAAGCTTCAATCATTTGTGTCCCAATGGTTTGTAACAGAAGAACATGATCCATGAATAGACTCTACTAGGTTGATAGTAAGAATAAAAGGGAAACATAGAGAGTGAACATGCAATTGGTGAATGACCAAAAAACCCTAGCTCATAGCGGAGAGAGAGAAAAATGAGGGAAATAATGAAACAACCAAGAATAAGTTTGGTCTAAACCCTAGAAATGAATTTGGAGATCCATAATTAAGGGTATGCTACATGAAGAATAACGTTTGAGGTATAAAAAATCATGATGGTGGATTCATTATAGATGGCACTGATCAGGATAATCATCCCTTACAAGAATGACACATCACTCACAAGGCTATAATACAAATCCTAAAACCATAAATTAAAACTCAAGAGAAACATATCCCATGATTGTAGGTTGAGAGGTTTCAACTAAAATATCTCTGTGTGCATGAATAGAAACTATAACCCTTAGTCAATCATCAGATCAATAAATTAAATAAGGTAGAGTACAATGTTTTCTCTTTTATATTAGCATCGAACAAAAGACAGATCCATTGAGCAGACACCTAAAGGGAATTTGAAAATGAGAACACCTACAAAAGAAATCAAATTCATGTCATATAATGATTCAAAACAGAAATGTTCTAAATTAGAAACCATTTTTGTCATACAAAATCCACACAAAATCAAACCCAAAATCGAAAAATATAATCCCAAAGATAGACTTAAGGAGGTGTCCACATAATTTGTTAACAAAGAGAGGTGAGTTGCTTCAGTGATAGTAGGGATAAATGCATAGATTATTTTGGATAAAAATGATAATATTAAATTTACTATCGGAGCTACAGGGGAAAATAAATCAAAGGTATTATAAGGAGGTGATCAACCCCACGGTTGCTAAACAAAATTATCTTTTTGTCTTGACCAATATTAAGAAGATGATGAACATTGTGAAGACAGGGACTAATTCTCATGAGCTTGGTAGTAAAATCGGGCATTAATCTATTACCAAAACACCTTGGTATGAAAGAATCTTAAGTTTTTGTGATACTAAGAAAAATTATCTTTTTGTCTTGACCAATATTAAGAAGATGATGAACATTGTGAAGACAAGGACTAATTCTCATGAGCTTGGTAGTAAAATCGAGCATTAATCTATTACCAAAACACCTTGGTATGAAAGAATATTAAGTTTCTGTGATACTAAGAAGGTTGAAGATGAAAATCGCTTTCTCTTGAATTGACCTGCTCTTACTCACATCCATTCTTATTTCCAAAACATTTTTCATATTGCCAACAATCTTGACTTGTAAAATCCACAAAACATAATGATTTATGTACATTTTTTTCCTTTTTTTATCATAAAAATAAAATATTAAAACCTCAATTAATCTCTTTCTTTATTCTTAACAAACCATATTACTCTTAGTGAGCATTAATCATCATTTTTGATAACTAAAATTTTCCATTATAAAAATCAAATATAATAAAAATTGAAAACAACTTATAGAAAAACCCTACCAAATGTTACTAGGATATGATGTTTATCCATTAAAAAAAAGGGAGAGAAAAAAAAACTTCAAAATTTTCCGCAAAAAAATCAAATTGGAACGTGATTTTTGGATCATGATGCTTAACCAATCTTTATTATTATGGAGTGCGTGACTCGCAAATTTCGACTTGCTATAGATACGATTGAGCTCCATACATAAATGGCTGTCACTAATTATTAGCAGTTTCATTATCAGGCAAAGGATTCAACGTTTAAATGCAATAAAATAGGGTGCAATTTAAATATGGTGTTATTAAATTTGTGAATATGCTGTTATTAAATTTCCATAAGCTAGATATTTAAAAAAAATCAGTGTAAAATACATTATTTGAAAAATCACTATTTGAAAACACCAATTTCCCATTAAAAATAAGGCAAAAGGAAAAATAAAAATTTACTGCTCTCAACAAAATTATAATCACTTCGGCAAATCCCTACGCTCAACAAAATTATAATCCTTTGTAAAATCGATCATAATAACATATCTCCAAATTGAACCGTTGCTTGCCGACTAAAACATAACATATTCAAATAAACAAAAGTGAAACTCCAAATTTAACCGTTACTCGTTGACTAAAACATAACATATTCAAACAAAACAAACGAAAGTTAAATTAGATTTAAAAAAAGAATCAGTAAATTCAACTACTAATGGATTTCCGGTTCTGGTCGTCTGAGTTTGACCGTCAAAAGCACTGGAATAAGGGACACAGTTACCACGTTTTAACGGTGGTGTGGAGATTTGGTCTTTATAAATTTGGTGGTCCAATTTTATGTAAGACTATTATAAATCTAAAACTATTCCAAACATAAGTTCTAAAAGCTATTGCAAACACAATTTCTTAGGTTAGAAAAAAAAAAACACAAATGCCACCGTTTGTCAAAAACGATGGCTGGGAAACCGTCCCGAATGTCGCAGTCCACAGGATCACCAGGTTTTAACGGTGGTGTGGAGATTTGGTCTTTATAAATTTGGTGGTCCAATTTTATGTAAGAATCTAAAACTATTCCAAACATAAGTTCTAAAAGCTATTGCAAACACAATTTCTTAGGTTAAGAGAAAAAAAAAAACACAACTGCCACCGTTTGTCAAAAACGATGGCTGGGAAACCGTCCCGAATGTTGCAGTCCACATGATCAAAAGACGAGTTTTTAGTTAAAAATGCAGTTGTCTATAATTTTGATTTTTTGGAAGTTTTTTTATGGATATTTCTGGTCAAAATACAGCAGTAATTTATTGGAATAGCAAGTTTGATAGTTATTTTATGCACAAGCAAAGCGTCCCAGAGGTTTTTGAGAGTGCTAAATCCAAATATACAGTTAAAAAATCATTTTAACTGAAACAAATTAAAATTTAACTTCAATTTCTTCCGCCACATTCAATCACAAAAATCTAAAAAAAAATCACATCACATTATAGACAACTCCGTTAAAAATCAAAATGTGTGGCGGAGCAAATAAGGATAAGAGATCAGTGGGTACTCAACGGATAACATAAGATCGATACTTGCGGGACCTGTGTTGCCGTGTCATAATGATTAAAAGTCGAACTTTGTGGCGGAGCAAATAAGGGTAAGATAGAGATCAGTGGATACTCAACGGATAAGATAAGATCGATACTTGCCAGACACATGTCGACGTTTATAACGATTCACAACACACGATGACGAGGACGGGCGTCATTAGCACGACGAATTTTTTATTGTCCAAATATTTATTGTCCCCTAGCGCACTGACTCTAACTGTATCAGGCAGGGTTCTAACTGCGCACTGACTCTAACTGTATCAGGCAGGGTTGGTATTTCAAAACGGCAGTACTGGCTTTTCAAATGCTTAGTCTAACCGCTCCGCCTGGTTAGGAAAGTTATGAAAAATCGGATTTTATTTATAGAAAATTTGTCAAAGATTTTTGTAAATCTAAGTTATAGTTATGAAACTTCAAAATTTTAGCTACCTTAAATGTTTTTGATGGTGTTGAATCCATTTCCACCAACAAAAACATGATTCAAATACTGGCTCTACAAGACTTTTTGAATTTTTTTTGCCTCAATTCCTGCCACTTTTGGTTGTCTGGGCAATTTGATTCATTTTTCAAATTTGATGCTATAATGTTTCAGCTATTTTCATTATTTTAAATTTGAGTTGTTTTTAGTGTAATATTTTGGAAGTTTGTTTGGTTGGTATTTCTAGTCTAATATCTCTAAAATGGGAATTTATTGAAATTACAAGTTTACAAATTGCACAGGCAATCCCTGCAGAATCAAAGTGCTCTAAGATTTTTCAGGGTGCTAAGTCAATATATATAATCAAAAGGTCACTCTAAATAATACAAATTGATTTTTCCTGTCTAATAACTGTACAAGACAATTCAAAAAATCTCACTAAAATAACTCCGAATGATTTTGTTTATATATTTAAAAATATGTTGTAAGAGATAAAATTGATGGTTTGAATTTTATATTTGAACTAGATAGTTTATATAATCTAAGTCTTTTAGGGTTTCATAGTAATTTATACATTAGAATGTGATTTGATCATTAAAAAAAAGTGTTTTATTTTAATTAAATTTAAAAAAATTAATTTTCTTTGTTTGTTTTTTTTATGTGTGTGTTTTTTAATTTTCAAAATCGTAAGTTTTCATTTTAAATCAATAAAAATGTTATTATAAATTCTTTTAATTATAAATTGATATAAACTACTATTAACAATAAATTAATTAATTAATTAAATCAAGTAAAAAAAATATCACTGGATAAAGGTAGGAACATTCCTTTTTTTCCAATTTTATCATAAAAACATGTACAAATTTACCATATCTAACTTATTTTTACGTTAAACAATTTAAAAAAAAATTAAATCCAATATGTATTAAATTATGTTCCATTTTATTTATTTTTCAACTATAATTTTTTTTAGCGGAGATATTTTAAAATGAATTTGTCTAAACATTATGGTTAAATCTACATGTTTTTTTTTTTTTTTTTTTTAAATTTGAAATTTGAAGTATTTGAGTGACTTTTTTTAATGGTGGAAATGAATTGGCATCTCAAGAACTTTTTGAACAATTAATATTCTAGAACTTGATAATAATAACTTGGATTTCTAAAAATTTCATCAAAATTATGCTAGAAAAACATTTTTTGGGTGAGATCATGTGTCTAACTTATAGACGAAATGACCTTTCTCACGACAATTTTTATTGTTAATTTGAATCAAATTCCAACAAAGATTTTTAAAAACTTGAGATTATGTTGATTTGTAGAATTCAAGTGCCCTAAAGGTTTTTTAGAGTGCTAAATCCATTTAAGCATTCAAAAATACATTTTAAATAACAAATAATAGCATTCTCTCTTGAAATGGTTTTATCGGTTCCTGCGAAAATGTCTATTAGTCTATCTAATCTATAATTTAGAGTACGTATCTTTAAAACACTTTGACAAATGAAAAAGTGAAAAGGTGTTCCTGTGAAAATGTCTATTAGTCTATCTAATCTATTATTTAGAGTACGTATCTTTAAAACACTTTGACAAATGAAAAAGTGAAAAGGTCAAAACTTAATAATGAAGTGTTTATAGATTACTTCAAAAAAAATATGTGAATTTTTGGGAATAGTTGGTCAAGTTCACTTCAATACTTTATTTGAAGTTAAAAAATTGGATTTTTTTAATATTTTTTTGAAATTATTATAATTTTAAATTTTTATTTTTAACTTTGTATAATTTAATAAGAATATTGGATTTTAATTTAAATTTGTATTAATATTTTAATATGTTATTATATTTAAATTTATTTATTAAATTATTTCAATTTAATTTAATGATGATGAAATAATGGAGAAAAGTGGTGGTGTCTAAAGAACATCGTTGTTGGGATACCACTAGTCACTAGGACGAGCTTTCATAAAAAAAATGGTTTGTTGCCTAACATTAATAAAATGTTAACAAAGATTAAGTTCATAGTATTTTAAATCTGGAAGTAGATTTTTATTGACAAGATTTTTTAGGCACTTCACTTGTGTGTCCCAAATGCTCATTGCATAACTTCACTGAGTTTTCTTCTTTTACATATCTTTGATGTTGCCCTAATTGTATACAAGATTTCTATTTTGAATCTTTTAGCCAACACAAATGACCCTTTACTAATTTTTTAGTCACATTTCCCAAGGTTGTGGAACAACCTTCATCATTCAATCGTCCCACAAAGATCAAACTCATACTGATTTTTGGGACATGCTTAACCTATTTCAACACCATATTTTGTCCATCCTTTGTATAGATTTAACATCTCCCACTACAATGATATTACAAAAATGATTATTTACTAAATGCACTCCACCATGACCACTTGCTCCATATGTAACAAAATTAGTTTTTCCCCATAAACATGTACTCAATTAATGTTATTTCTTTAGGTATATAAACAAGCTTATTCTATTGAAACAATGAAGAAGACATCATTTTCATAAGCTACGATACTGGTCTGACCTTATCTTTATTTGTGTTCACTGAATTTTGATTGCCTTGATTGATTTTTATTCCTTATGTTCCTTCTTCAAAAGCCAACAATTCTTTTTCTTATGTCCTTTTCCGCAAAAAAAAAAAAAGTAACTCTTGTTATGAATTTTGATTGCCTTGATTGATTTTTATTCCTTATGTTCCTTCTTCAAAAGCCAGCAATTCTTTTTCTTGTGTCCTTTTCCGCAAAAAAAAAAAAAAAAATAACTCTTGTTATTCTGAATTTTGATTCCCTTGATTGATTTTTATTCCTTATGTTCCTTCTTCAAAAGCCAACAATTCTTTTTCCTATGTCCTTTTCCGCAAAAAAAAAAAGTAACTCTTGTTATTCTTGATTTCGATCTACCTCTTGGTTTTGAATGTCCCTATTTCCTACTTCAATTTTCCTTCCATGATCAACTAAGGCTAGAGCTTCTCCTCCATCATTTTCCACAATTGATTTGCATTCCAAGTCCCCATTCATTAAATTGTGGTTAACATCATTAAACTTCAGGATGCCAACACGTGATAAAGTACTCATAGGTACTATCAATTTTTCCCTGGGGTATGCCATGGAATACATATTCTCCATATAGCTTATTGTATTAGTCTCCATACTCCTAAAGAGAATTAGTTTACAGGATTGACAATAAGAACAAATAGCTAATAAAAAAAACACAAAATAATCAAAAACGAAAAACTAATACATTGGATACAATTTAAATGGAAAGCCTCATTCAGAAAAAAAACCATAAACTTGGATTAGAAAACAAAAAATATTAAAATAAAAGTCAAACATATCCCATTTGACCTTTTTTTCATTCATACCCCTATTAAAAATAGAATTCATTACAATACAATGAATTATTATACCATAAATTACTTTGATTTACTCTCACATCTTACCATTCTAAATTTATTTAAAATATTTAAAAATATATTTTAAATAATAAAAAAATATAATTTAAATTTTATGTGTGAAGTAAATAACTTAAAGGAATTTACACATTCAAATGTCAAATGAAAAATTAAAGCACTCTATTCAATCTGAAAGAAACGAAATTTAAATTTCTCTATTTCATTGCTCTTTTTCGCTTTCAAAATCTTCATTTTTTATTTTAAAAATTGATATAAAATATTGACGTTAATAAAATTAAAAACCGCTAGCATTGACAACGAATAAATTATAACTGGTAAAATTTATCACCTAATAAGGGTCGAGGACATTTATCACTCGTTATTTCGGTCCCATGAAAGAATGAGACCTACTTCTCCAACGTCGTCATCTCAACAAGTACAAATCCATTCAAACTTAATTGTAAATTAAACTATATTTATTCGGTATATATAAATTCTATCTCCTTAAATTTATTCAATATTTTTATAAAAAAAAATCGAATTTTTAAAATTTCCTTTCGATTATTATAGTTTTTTTTATTTCGTTGCATAGAAAGGTATACAATTTGATATTAATATTGGAATTTAATTTAAATTTTACCCAATTTTAATATTGATATTTTTTTAACTTATTTATTAAATTATTTCAATTTAAAGGAAAAAGAATTATTTTCTACCCGATGGGAAGGCAAGCATGAACATGGTGAGCTTGCTTGCCACCCTTTCGCTTCAAGTAACATTTAGGAGGGGTGGCATGTTATTCTCCCCATGTACTGATGCATGTGGCACGGTATTCTTCCCATGTCCTTATGCATGTGACTGAAATTAACATGTATGAAGATGTCTATTTTTATTTTAAATTTGGTGTCCGCTACAAGTTAGTTATGCCAGATGGCTAGTAGTGAAGAATTATTTTCCTCTTTGGCACAGGTGAGTCTTTGATTGGAGACTTGCAATTTTTTGCTGACAACCCATTATCACGTAGTCCACTTGCATTTTCTCATCTCAACCCTAGCTTGAGTTCAATATGATGATATTCATGGAGCTTGAGTAGTGGTTTTCTTCTCTCTAAGAATTCATGTGTGTAGTCTTGCTGAGTTGGAGTATCATTAGTGCAGACAGAGCTAGGGCTTCGGGAGCATGGTCAGTGCTCTTCTTGCTAGTGGGTTAGTTGGAACTTTACAGTTGTTGTGGAGTATTCACAACAATATGATTCCATATTTACATCGAGTCCATATTTACAATTTCTATGGAGTATTTAAGTGGAGTCCATATTTATAGTTGTTGTGTAGCATTCAACATAATGCTTCAATTCATTCCTTTGGCCAAGCCGAGAGACTCTCCTGGTGGTACTTTATGGGTTCATTGTTTCATCTATCCTTATTTTTGGAAGCTAAAATATGGGTTTTCTCATGGTTAAATATTATGTTGTTGTTAAATTTTGTGGCCAATAAGAATGGCATGGATTTTATTTCCTAAAGTTATGTCTGGTTATATTTACCCTCCCCACTAGCTCCTTTCATTGCTCACTCTCTAGTTGTCAACCTGTTGTCAATTCCTTGCCTTTGTTTTATCCTTCTTTTTGTTCCTCCCCTATTTCTTCTCTTGTTGTCAAATTGCTCCCTTATTGTCTATTCAATATGAGTATCTAACCTCGATAGCTCATGCACAACCACAAAGGTGGGCAAGGTGGTGGTTGATGTGAAGGTGGCCGTGCTTCTAATATTTAAACTCGTGCGCAAGTAAAATGTCATGAGGTTGCAAATATTTACCATGTCATTATTCCACCATAGATCTAAGTTGATATTTGATATCTTCGGACTCTAGATCTAAGTTGATATTTGATATCTTCGGACTCTACGTATTGATGAACCTCTTGGTTTTTCAGACTCATGAATTATTGAAGATGTTTCCCACTAGGTTCTCAACTATGGTTAGACTAGGGGAAGATAGAAATAAAACTTAACTCAATAACTCTCCCTTTGTAAATTAAAACTCTTCTTGGTGAAGTATTAAAGGAGAAGAAAGAGGAACAATATCACATATTTTTTTCCCTTAATGAAATCAAACTTGCTAAAATATTTCAATGTTTATTTCTAGAAAATCAGATTGGCTGTCTAGCTCACCTTGAGAACCACCTCTAGTGCGATCATAAGCCTTCAACTCCTCCAGGGTCTAGCACCAAATACACTGCACTTGTGATCTCTTCAGAGTCTTGAGTTCTTATGTTCTTCAAAGATATTTTTCTGTTTTGTTTCGTAGTTGATAGGTTAGTTGAATTTTCGTTAATTTTGTAAAAAACATGAGGTTTTCTCAAAAGGTGGTCAACATATCTAGTGTCCCTAGTGGTTGATACCATATTCACTAAATCTAGAAAATCATGGACATATGACATATGTATATTCAAGTTGTGTAATAGACCAGTTGAATAGGTGTGATTGTTGTAGTTGTATTAACATACTAGCTTGAGGAGGGAATGTGACATTTCAAGATGTAATATGGTTGATGAACCGAGAAAAGAAAAATTGTCATAGAAAATTGGTCAATACAATGCTTTGTTACCCATGTATTCCTATGGTGGTAACATTTTTATACATAATTCAGTGAAGGTACTAGGACCAAGTTAATCTCCCCAGGTCAAATTTAAGAGGAAATTGCTAAGGTAGTTAGGGTAAACAACACTCAATCATTATATTCAACCCAAGGTCATAGCCCTTGAATAAATCATATTAAATAAGGTAGAGTACAATGTTTTCTCTTTTATATTAGCATCGGACAAAAGACAGATCCATTGAGCAGACACCTAAAGGGAATTTGAAAATGAGAACTCCTGCAAAAGAAATCAAAGTCATGTCATATAATGATTCAAAACAGAAATGTTCTACATTAGAAACCACTATTGTCATACAAAATCCACACAAAATCAAACCCAAAATCGAAAAATATAATCCCAAAGATAGACTTAAGGAGGTGTCCACATCATTTGTTAACAAAGAGAGGTGAGTTGCTTCGGTGATAGTAGGGATAAATGAGGAGATTATTTTGGATAAAAAGGATAATATTAAATTTACTATCGGAGCTATAGGGGAAAATAAAGCTACGGTATTATAAGGAGGTGATAAACCACGGTTGCTAAACAAAATTATCTTTTCGTCTTGACCAATATTAAGAAGATGATGAACATTGTGAAGACAAGGACTAATTCTCATGAGCTTGGTAGTAAAATCGTACATTAATCTATTACCAAAACACCTTGGCATGAAAGAATCTTAAGTTTTTGTGATACTAAGAAGGTTGAAGATGAAAATCGCTTTCTCTTGAATTGACCTACTCTTACTCACATCCATTCTTATTTCCAAAACATTTTTCATTTTGCCAACAATCTTGACTTGTAAAATCCACAAAACATAATGATTTAGGTACATTTTTTTCCCTTTTTTATCATAGAAATAACATATTAAAACCTCAATTAATCTCTCTCTTTATTCTTAACAAACCATATTACTCTTAGTGAGCATTAATCATCATCATTTTTAATTTTTGATAACTAAAATTTTCCCTAATAAAAACCAAATATAATAAAAATGGAAAACAACTTATAGAAAGACCGTAGGATCATGATGTTTATCCATTACCAAAAAAAAAGGGGGAAAAAAACCTTCAAAATTTTCCACGAAATACTAGGCAAAAAAATCAAATCGGTTGACAAACGTGATTTTTGGATCATGATGCTTACCCAATCTTTATTATTATGGAGTGCGTGACTCGCAAATTTCGACTTGCTATAGATACGATTGAGCTCCATACATAAATGTCTGTCACAAATTATTAGCAGCTTCATTAAAATACTTAAGCGTTTTTTATGGTCAGCATTTATCAGGGAAAGGATTCAACTTTTAAATGCAATAAAAGAAGGTGCAATTTAAATGTGGTGTTATTAAATTTGTGAATATGCTGTTATTAAAATTCCATAAGCTAGATATTTCAAAAAAAAAAATCAGTGTAAAATACATTATTTGAAAAATCACTATTTGAAAACACCAATTTCCCATTAAAAATTAAGGCAAAAGGAAAAATAAAAATTTAGAGCGCTCAACAAAATTATAATCCTTTGTAAAATCGATCATAATAACATATCTCCAAATTGAACCGTTGCTTGCCGACTAAAACATAACATATTCCAATAAACAAAAGTGAAACACCAAATTTAACCGTTACTCGTTGACTAAAACGTCACATATTCAAACAAAACAAACGAAAGTTAAATTAGATTTAAAAAGAGAATCAGTAAATTCAACTACTAATGGATTTCGGAGTTGTCTATAATGCGACTTTTTGAGATTCCGGTGACGGAATCCGGCGGAAAAAATGAGGTTAAATCTTGATTTTTAAGCAGTTAGAATGGTTTTTTAACTGCATATTTGGATTCAGCGCCCTGAAAAACCCCTGGGAGCCATTGATTGTGCAGAAACTAGCTATCAAACTTGGGATTCCAATGAATTTCTGCCAGATTTTGACCGGAGAAATCCGCCGGAAAGACTTTCAAAAAGTCGCGTTATAGACTACTGCATGGATTTCCGGTTCTGGTCGTCTGAGTTTGACCGTCAAAAGCACTGTAGTAAGGGACACAGTTACCAGGTTTTAACGGTGGTGTGGAGATTTGGTCTTTATGAATTTGGTGGTCCAATTTTATGTAAGACTATTATAAATCTAAAAACAATTCCAAAGTTCTAAAAGCTTAGGTTAAAAAAAAAACACAACTGCCACCGTTTGTCAAAACCGAATGTCGCAGTCCACAGGATCAAAAGATGAGCGTTAGTTAACCAAACCCTTTCTGGGAGTTAAAAATCAAAATGTGTGGCGGAGCAAATAAGGATAAGATAGAGATCAGTGGGTACTCAACGGATAACATAAGATCGATACTTGCGGGACCTGTGTCGACGTGTCATAATGATTAAAAGTCGAAGGGTAAGATATAGATCACTGGATACCCAACGGATAACCTAAGATCGATACTTGCCGGACACATGTCGACGTTTATAACGATTCACAACGCACGATGACGAGGACGGGCGTCATTTGCACGACAAATTTTTTTATTGTCCAAATATTTATTGTCCCCTAGCGCACTGATCTAACTGCGCACTGACTCTAACTGTATCAGGCAGGGTTTGTATTTCAAAACGGCAGTCCTGGCTTTTCAAATCGCTTAGTCTAACGAGGCAGCGTTGGTATTTCAAAACGGACGTCCTCGCTTTTCAAATCGCTTAGTCTAACGAGGTAGAGGAGTTGTTAGGAAAGTTATGAAAATTCCGATTTTATTTAGAGAAAATTCCATAAAGATTTTTGTAAATCTAAGTTATAGTTATTAAGAAAATTTGACTTGTCCTAGATGATTTTGATGGTGCTGAATCCATTTCTACCATCAAAAACATGATTCAGACACTGCCTCTACAAGATTTTTTGAATTTTTTTTGCCTCTATTCCTACCACTTTTGGTTGTCTACGCAATTCGACTCCTTTTTCAAATTTGATGCTATAATGTTTCAGAGATTTTCATTATTTTAAATTTGATTTGTTTTTAATGTAATATTTTCGAAGTTTTTTTGGTTGGTTTTTCTGGTCTAATATCTCTAAAATTGGATTTATTGAAATTACAAGTTTACAAGTTTGACAGGCAATCCCCGCAGAATCAAAGTGCTCTAAGGTTTTTCATGGTGCTGAGTCAACATATATAGTCAAAAAACCACTCTAAATAATACAAATCAAAATTTCCTGTCTAATAACTTTACAGGAAAATTCAAAAAATCCCACTAAAATAACTTAGAATGATTTTGTTTATATATTTAAAAAATATGTTTTAAGAAATAAAATTAATAGTTTGAATTTTATATTTGAATTAGATAGTTTAATAAATGTTTTAGGATTTCATAGTAATTTATACATTAGAATGTGATTTGATCATAAAAATGAGAGTATATATATATATATATATATATATATTTTGTTTTTGTTTTTTTTAATTGTGGTTTTTTTATTTTCAAAATTGTAAGTTTTCATTTCTAAAAATCAATAAAAATATTAATTATAAATTCTTTCTTTTTAACTATAAAATTGAATAGAACTACTATTAACCATAAATAAATTAATTAAATCAATTTAAGTAAAAAAATATCAGTGGATAAAGATTAGCAACATTCCTCTTTTCCAATTTTATCATAACATGTACAAATTTTACCTATCTAACTTAGTTTTTAATTACACAATTAAAAAAAAATTAAATCCAATATGTATAAATTATGTTATTTTAATTTATTTTTTAGTTATAAATTTTTTAGCGGAGATATTTTAGAATGAATTTGTCTAACAATTATGGTTGAAATCTACATATTTTTTTATTTTTTTTTTTAATTTGAATTTGAAGTATTTGAATGGCTCTTTTTAATGGTAGAAATGAATTGGCATCTCAAGAATTTTTTGAAAAAATAAAATTCTAGAACTCGATAGTAATAACTTGGATTTCTAATAATTTCATCAAATTTATGCTAGAGAAATGTTTTGTTGGGTAAAATCATGTGTCTAACTTATAAACAAAATGACCTTTCTCATGACATTTTTTATTGTTAATTTTAATCAAATTCCAACAAAGATTTTTAAAAACTTGAGATTATGTTGATTTGTAAAATTCAAGTGCCCTAGAGGTTTTTTAGAGTGCTAAATCCATTTAAATATTCAAAAATACATTTTAAATAAAAAAAATAAATAACATTTTTTTTGAAATAGTTTTATGAGTTCCTGTGAAAAATTCTATTAGTCTATCTACTCCATAAGTTAGAGTACGTCTCTTTAAAAACACTTGGACAAGTGAAAAAATGAAAAAGTCAAAACTTAATAATGAAGTGGTTATAGATTACTTCAAATTGAAATGATGTGAATAGCTTGTCAAGTTTAGCTCAATACTTTATTTGAAGGAAAAAATTTGGATTTTTTTAATGTTTTGTTGAAATTATTATAATTTTTTTTTTTTTTAACTTGTATAATTTAATAATAATGCTGGATTTAATTTAAACAATTATATTTAAATTTATTTATTAAATTATTTCAATTTAATTTAATCATGAAACATGGAGAAAAGTGGTGGTGTTTAAAGACATCGTTGTTGGGATCTCACTAGTCACTAGGATGAGCTTTCATAAAAGAAATGGTTTGTTGCCTAATATTAATAAAATGTTAACAAAGATTAAGTTCATAGTATTTTAAATCTGGAAGTAGATTTTCACTAACAAGATTTTTTAGCCACTTCACTCGTGTGTCTCAAATGCTCATTGCATAACTCCACTGAGTTTTCTTCTTTTACATGTCTTTGATGTTGCCCTAGTTGTATACAAGATTCCTATTTTGAATCCTTTAGCCAACACAAATCACCCTTTACTAATTTTTTAGCCACCCTTCCCAAAGGTTGTGGAACAACCTTCATCATTCAATCGTCCCATAGAGACCAAACTCATACTGATTTTTGGGACATGTGTAAGCTATTTCAACAAGATATTTTGTCCATCCTTTGTATAAATTCAACATCTCCCACTACAATGATCTTACAAAAATGATTATTTACTAAATGAATTCCACCATGACCACTTGCTCCATATGTAACAAAATTAGTTTTTCCCCATAAACTTGTACTCAATTAATGTTATTTCTATAAGTATATAAACAAGCTTATTCTATTGAAATAATGAAGAAGACATCATTTTCATAAGCTACAACACTGGTATGACCTTACCTTTATTTGTGTTCACTGAATTTTGATTTGCCTTGATTGATTTTTATTCCTCATGTTTCCTCTTCAAAAACCAACAATCCTTTTTCTTATGTCCTTTTCCGCAATAAAAAAAAAAGGTAACTCTTTTTATTCTTGATTTCGATCTACCTATTGGTTTTCAATGTCCCTATCTCCTACTTCAATTTTCCTTCCATAATCAACTAAGGCTAGAGCTTCTCCTCCATCACTTTCCACAATTGATTTGCATTCCAAGTCCCCATTCATTAAATTGTGGTTAACATCATTAAACTTCAGGATCCCAACAGGTGATAAAGTACTCATAGCTACTATCAAATTCTCCCAAGCTTCTGACATGGAATACATATTCTCCATATAGCTTATTGTATTAATCTTCATACTCCTAAAGAGAATTAGTTTACACGATTGACAATAAGAACCAATAGCTAATAAACAAAAATACACAAAATAATCAAAAACAAAAAATTAATACAATGGATATAATTTAAGTGGAAAGCCTCATTCAGAGAAAAGCCATAAACTAGGATTAGGAAAAAAAAAATATTACAATAAAAATAAAACATGTCACATTTGACTTTTTTTACTCATACCCTATTAAAAATAGAATTCATACAAATACAATGAATTATTGATACCATAAATTACTTGATTACTCTCACATCTTACATTTTAAATTTATTTAAATATTTAAAAATATATTTTAAAATATAAAAAAATATAATTTAAATTTTATTTGTGAAGTAAATACCTTGGACAATCCAAATGGTTAAAAAATTTTGTATAGGAATTTATACCTTCACATGTGAAATGAAAAATTAAAACACTCTATTCAATCACAAAGAAACGAAATTTAAAATTCTCTATTTCATTGCTCTTTTTCGCTTTCAAAATATTAATTTTTTATTTTCAAAATTGATATAAAATAGTGACGTTAAATACAATTAGAAACCGCTAAGCATTGACAAGGAATAAATTATAACTAGTAAAATTTGGCGAATGCTATTTCCAACCCTGTAGAAACATAAATGCCATCTGACATGCGATGGAAATAGTGCTCGCCCTCTAAGGGACAGCACGTGAACAAATGAATGGAGCATGGAGAGAGAGAGCAAGCGCTCTTTCCCTCGCATGTCAGAGGGCATTTAGGTTTCTATAAGGCATTTATGTTTCTATAAAGTTGGAAATAGCATTTGCCATAAAATTTATCACCCAATAAGGGTCGAGGACATTCGTATCACTCGTTATTTGGGTCCCATGAAAGAATGAAACCTACTTCTCCAGCGTTGTCACCTCAACACTTACAAACGCATTCTAACTTAATTGTAAATTAAACTATATTTATTCGGTATATATAAAGGTATACAATTTGATATTAATATTTGAATTTAATTTAAATTTTACCAAATTTTAATATTGATATTTTTGAACTTATTTATTAAATTATTTCAATTTAAAAGAAAAAAAAAAATATTTTCTCCCCGACGGGAAGGGAAGCATGAACATGGTGACCTTGCCACCCTTTTGCTTCAAGCAATGTTTAAGAGGGGTGGCATGTTATTCTCCCCATGTCCTGGTGCATGTGGCATGGTATTCTCCCCATGTCCCTATGCATGTGACTGAAATTAATATGTATGAAGATGTCTATTTTTATTTTAAATTTGGATTTTGCTACAAGTTAGTTAAGGTAGATGGCTAGTAGTGAAGAATTATTTCCCTCTTTGGCATAGGTGAGTCTTTGGTTGGAGACTTGCAATTTTTTGCTGAGAATCCATTATCGCATAGTCCACATGCATTTTCTCATCTCAACCCTAGTTCGAGTCCAATATGATGATATTCATGGAGCTTGAGTAGCAGTGTTCTTCTCTCTAAGAATTCATGGGTGTAGTCTTGCTGAGTCAGAGTATCATCAGTGCAGATAGAGCTAGGGCTTTGGGAGCATGGTCAGTCCTCTGCTTGCTAGTGGGTTAGTTGGAACTTTGTAGTTTTTGTGGAGTATTCACAACAATATGATTCCATATTCAGATGGACTCCATATTTACAATTTTTGTGGAGTATTTACGTGGAGTCCATATTTATAGTTGTTGTGGAGCATTCAACATAATGCTTCAATTCATTCCTTTGTCCAAGCTGAGAGACTCTCCTGGTGGTACTTTATGGGTTCATTGTTTCATCTTCCCTTATTTTTGGAAGCTAAAATATGGGTTTTCTCATGGTTAAACATTATGTTGTTGTTACATTTTGCAGCCAATAAGAATGGCATGGATTTTATTTCCTAAAGTTATGTCTGGTTATATTTACCCTCCCCACTAGCTCCTTTCATTGCTCACTCTCTACTTGTCGACCTGTTGTCAATTCCTTGCCTTTGTTTTATCCTTCTTTTTGTTCCTCCCCTATTTCTTCTCTTGTTGTCAAATTTCTCCCTTAGTGTCTATTCAATATGAGTATCTAACCTCGATAGCTCATGCACAACCACCAAGGTGGGCAAGGTGGTGGTTGATGTGAAGGTGGTCGTGCTTCTAATATTCAAACGCGTGCGCAAGTAAAATGTCATGAGGTTGCAAATATTTACCATGTCACTATTCCACCATAGATCTAAGTTGATATTTGATATCTTCAGACTCTACCTATTGATGAACCTCTTGGTTTTTCAGACTCATGAATTATTGAAGATGTTTCCCACTAGGTTCTCAACTATGGTTAGACTAGGGGAAGATAGAAACAGAACTTAACTCAATAACTCTCCCTTTGAAAATTAAAACTCTTCTTGGTGAAGTACTAAAGGATAAGAAAGAGGAACAATATCACATATTTTTCTCCCTTAATGAAATCAAACTTGCTCAAATATTTCAATGTATATTTCTAGAAAATCTGATTGGTTTCCTAGCTCACCTTGAGAGCCACCTCTAGTGCAATCATAAGCCTTCAACTCCTCCAGGTTCTAGCACCAAAGACCCTGCACTTGTGATCTCTTCAGACTCTTGAGTTCTTATGTTCTTTAAAAATATTTTTCTGTTTTGTTTCGTAGTTCATAGGTTGGTTGAATTTCAGTTAATTTTGTAAAAATATGAGGTTTTCTCAAAAGGTGGTCAATATATCTAGTGTCCCTAGTGGTTGAGACCATATTCAGTGAATCTAGAAAATCATGGACATACGACATATGTATATTCAAGTTGTGCAATAGACCAGTTGAATAGGTGTGATTGTTGTAGTTGTATTAACATACTAGCTTGAGGAGGGAATGTGACATTTCAAGATGTAATATGGTTGATGAACCGACAAAAGAAAAATTGTTATAGAAAATTGGTCAATACAATGCTTTGTTACCCATGTATTCCTATGGATGTTAACATTTTATACATAATTCATTGAAGGTACTAGGACCAAGTTAATCTCCCCAAGTCAAGTTTAAGAAGAAATTGCTAAGGTAGTTAGGGTAAACATCACTCAATCATAAAGTAAATTTGATCCGTTGAATAATGGGCTTACCATTGGAATTTTACAGGCTCGAGGTTTCAATAACCCATAAATTTCCCCATGCTATTTTCATGTAATGTATTCAAGTGGTCTATCACACAACTTGAACATACATAACTCCAAGCACCACAACACCAAACATTTATGCTTGAATAATATGTCTTACAACAAGCTAAGGTTTTGTTAGGAGATGATCACATCTACCATCCTTGTAGCTATTCAAGTGGTTCGTTCCATTACTTAGTCCTTGTCGAGTCATGAAAATATCATATTTTTACATCCTTTTCCTTTGACTTTTAATTCTTTTTCAATTTTATGTAACCCTTCTTTACTCATCATTTATGCTTATATGTGGGATTGGGATCAATGTTTTCCAATGTATTTATTTAACTATTTCAACTAAATTTATGATTAAATTTTATAAAAATAACATATTTCATTTAATTTTGACAATTGGGTTATTTTGTTGATAATTGCAAGAACATTTAGAGTTTGTAGTAATGCAAATTTTACCACTAAGTTCCAAATTTAAATTTTCTCTGCAACCATTAAAGATTTGTTATGGATTTTAGATCACTAATCAATAATCCAAGATACATAAATAATATTTGAGATTTTGAAGTGATCAATCATGAGTTTTTAACAAATATTTTTGAAGATATTATTGACATGTTAATCATTAGAAACTACTTGTAACCACATGGGAAACTTTTGGATCTGCATTTGTGTTGAGGGATTTTATCCCCTAGGGCTTTTGGGTGGAACCCTAGCAGACTCAAAAATGTCTAAACAAAGAAACATGCACACACACAACCATTATGCTAGCAAAAGCTAATTCTAAGGTAAGAAGGATGTACCTCAGGTCCTACGTTCGGGTAGTTCCTCAAGGGTCCAAACCATTCTTCACGTCCCTTTCGCTCCTTTGCCCTGCAAAACCAACAATTCCAAAGAATGCAGCAGTATATGGACAAAGATTTATACAAAAATCATCTTTATGTTATACAACAAGGAAGTTAGTTATGAAATTTTAGACATCCATTCATACATGAAATTCAAACATGAACATCATAAACATAAAGAAGAAGCATATCGGGAATCAAGACGTGTTTCTTTTATAGACAAATAGAAAGTACAAAAAAGAGTAATATCACCTAAGCAACCTTTGCAGGCTCAAAGCTCAGCCTCCTTCTAGATCCGTCCCGCCTCAAGCCTCTAGCATATCTCCTTCCAAGACTCACTCCATGATGTCATAACTAAGGATGAACATCAAATCACAAGGAAACAAGGGTTTCCTGTACAAATGGGGGAAGTGCAGAAGGCACAAGGGTCTTCAGACCTGATCAGGGGGAAAATCTCAGTATAATAACCTTTTTCTCTCTTCTCTCCTCCTTTAGGCCTTCCCTTTGATGTCTTTGTATACCAATTCCAAAGTAGTTTTTTAGTTAGGAATTGGTTGGGAACAGTTGAGGCCACGGGCACTAACAGGTGATCAGCAGGTAAAACCCACGATCTCCGCCCGAAAATAAGGAGTTTTATATTTTTTTAAGTGTTTTAATACATATACGTTGGTTGGGTATATATGAACCCGCGTATACACGTGTTTAACTCAGGGAAATGTCGCGTACAGGGAATAAAACACTGTTTTTTAGATTTTGGACCAGGTCTAGAAGGAAGGGATGCCCTAGGCCATGAGTGTAGCATCACAAACCATAATAGTGAGATTTTGACCTATAACAATTTGATATTGGTTATTTCAATTTCAAAGTAAGTTTACGTATAAATAAGACTTACTTATTGATTAAAAAGAAGGATTCTTGAAGCATATCTCCAACTTATAATGAAATAGAGTAGAACATATTAATATTTCCTTTATTGCTTTCTTCATTTTTTCTGTGAAGAAAATTCATAATTTCATAAATAGAAATTACATGTTGTGGATGCCTGAAGGCATATGCTGTAAACGTGGCTATGAAGTCCAATGTCAAAAATAAAAAATAAAGATATACAAGGATACCCGGAGGGTGTACTGTTCCGGTGCAAATAAACGCTATGTATGAGCCCAAAAATTTACCCACGCAAGGGTTTACAACCATATACTCTATTCATTATGTACAGAGCAAAAAACTAAAATGGTTCAGTATCAAAAAGCTATGTAAATTAGAGGTTGTTGCCCCTCTGTAGTCCCTCATTTATATATGGTCTGTGAAGATAATGATAGATCCTTTCAGGAGTATGTTCTGCGATCATCCAATCTCCTAGAGGATGATGCATTGCTTCTTTTGATAGCCTGTTAGCAGTTTCATTTCTTTCCCTGTAGATGTGAGAAACATAAATATGATCAAAGAATGTTTTGAAAAAAACAATTTCTTCCAATATAGATTGTAATGAGTATGTAGTGCAAATCGCTGTATTGTTAAACCAATCAGTCACTTTCTTTGAATCTCCAAAGATTTGTATGTTTCGGCATTATTTTAGGATAACAAAGTATAGTAGATGGTGGAGTGTTATCAGTTTAGCATGATTGTTGGTGCCAGGTCCCAGTCCCAAACAAATCTAGTAGTAGTTTGTTTCAGAAAGGTAGAGGAAAATACCGCCCCCACAGCTGTGTTGTTGGGCAACACCGTCATAATAGGCCCACATAATAGCTTTGTTGATCTGTTCCTGTTGTATAATGCTGTCTCTTTTGACTGTCATCATTTGGGAGTTGTTTGTATGCAGCACAAATATGTCGGGGGAGATGATTCCAGTTTATCAATTTATCTTCAAATATTTTATTATTTCTTTTGAGCAAAATGTACCATGAGATGAGGAGAGGAAGGTTTCTTGATTTTTCTATAGCTAATGTACACCACTAGTTCTCCCAAGCTGTAGTTATATCAACCCCCTGCCAGTTTCTAGTCATATTTAGAGATAGAAGGACTTGAGTCCATATGCTTCTGGTGGTAGGGCAGGTGAGGAAAATATATTAGGTTGATTCTTCTTCTTGGAGGCAAAGTACACACCGGGTAGGTCCCATAAAAGCCCTCCTTTTCAGATAGGAACCCGTGGGCATCTTATCTTCTATTATATTCCACATCAACAGTCTGGTATGAGGAGGAGCTTGTAATTTCCATAGATTATTCCACCAGCTTCTTCTAACCTCCAGTTTCTTTCCTGTTATGATTATATCATACCCCTATTTCGGTGTGTATTGCCTAGCTTTAGAGTGAGCCCAAATGAGTTCATCTTCAACATTTCATAATCTGACATGTGTTTTTGTAAGAGCTTGAAGGTAGATTTGCCATATTCTACTCCAATCATCTGGTATGTGCCATTGTGGATCAGTCAGCCAGGCTTGAGTATGGAAAGTGGTATTTTGCTGATCCCCAGTCTGTCCCAGAAACTTGATACCTCTGTTGTTTAGGTGCTGGATCAGTCCAGCAAGTAGTATATGGGAGTTACCACTGCCTATCCAAGGATCAATGCCAATTCGAACAGAGGCTCCATTGCCAATATTTCATAATAATCCATACTTAATGATAGAAATAGAATTGAGAATGGCCCTCTAAGTCACCGAAATTCCCTTCCTATGCCAAGATGGGCTTCTGATCTAGTCCATGATAGTCAAAGACCAGATGTACTTATGGAGAATAACTTCAGCCCAAAGGCTATTTTGTTTTAGTAAGAGCCAACTCTGTTTGGCTACCAAGGCTTGAGAAAATGCCAGAAGTATTTTAAGTCCCTTGCCTCCCCACTTCTTTGGAGTAGCAATTCTTGTCCATTTTACCCAGGCAAAAGGTCTACCCTCCTTGCTTCAATTCTAGAGGAATCTACAACAGATTTGTTGAATTCTATGGAGTATTCCTCTAGGAATCTAGGCGAGTGACATCCAGTACACCAGGGTGGCTTCAACGACTATTTTAATAAGGACAAGTCTGCCTGCCCTAGACAGGAACTTGTGACACCAAAAACTTATTCTCTTCTCCACTTTTGTGATGAGCCAGGTCCAGTTTGCAATCTTATAACCATCTGGTTTTAGTCTAAAGCCCAAATATTTTAATCCTCCCATCAAATCAGTTGCTTGAAAGGGAAAATATTGAGTGGCCAACTGAGATTCATGTAGGGTACACTCAGATAGAGAGATGGTGGATTTATCTCTGTTGATCTCTATTCTCATGGCTCTGCAGAACAGGTTCAGAATCTCATTCATGAAGTGTTATCCTAGACACTGCCATTCAAGAAGATCAATATGTCATCTACAAAAAGTAGATCTGCCAGGTAGAATTGATCCATAATTTTTAGGCCTTGAAGGCCCCCGCTTCATTTTTCAGTAGCAATGAGTCTACTCAATCCTTCCATGACTAATAAGAAAAGAAGTGGTGATAAAGGGCATCCCTGCCTTATCCCTCTATCAATATTGAACGTGGGTGATGTTGCACCATTAATGAAAATCGCAAAAGAGATAGAGGAGATGCATCCCATGATCCAGCTGATGAGAGCTGGGGGAAATCCCAAATGAGTAATAATCATCTTGATGTACAGCCAATTCAATTTTTCAAAGGCCTTTTGAGAGATCAATTTTGAGAGTGAGTCCCTTAACATTTCTGAGTTTGATGGAGTGGAGGGCTTCTTGAGCTATACCAATGGCATCTTGAATATGTCTATGGTTGAGGAAGGAAAATTGCTCCTCAGAGATGTGATTGGATAATATAGGCTTGATGGGGTTGGAGATGATTTTAGACATGATTTTGTATAGATAATTTCAAAGGGATATAGGTCGGGAGTCGTTAAAAGAGGATGGCGAATCAGTCTTAGGGATCAAGGCCAAGTAGGTGAAGTTAATGGGGGCTTGATGTGTCCCGATGTTCTGCTTTCTTCAATGACTGCAAGTAGATCCCCACCCAATAGCTCTAGAAATGCTAAATAGAGCTCCACTGGCTAGCCATCCGGGCGAGGACTCTTATCTTTCTTGAACCACTTGAGAGTTCCTTCCAATTCCTCCAGAGTGACTGGTTGATTTAAGTCCTCTGCCTCTTCTTGTTCCACAAACCTTGGAAAATGACCAGCTAAATTGATGATATCCGGGAGGTTGATGGTTGCTGGCGCTGTGAATTGCCTCTTGAAATATGTAATCCCCAATCTGGCTAATTGTGGGTGAGTAGAGGCCCAACCCTCACACTCACAGGGCATCTGCCAGATGGTATTAGTGGCCTTTCTTCCATTTGCAAAGTTGTGGAAGATTACCATCACCCACTTGTAGCCAGGTGGCTCGACTTTTCAATCTCCATTGTTCTTCCTTCTCCAATAGCATCTTATTCTTTTGGTTCTCCAACATGAAAAGATTTATTTTAGTCTCCTCTGTTAAGAAACCCAGTCCTTGTTCATCCATTAACTGAGCAATTTGTGATTCAATATCAACGATTTGTTGGTCATCTCTCAGATTCTTTTTGTTAGACCACTCCTCTGTTAATGACCTGAGTTTATTTAGCTGAAAACAGAGGTCCACAGCTGAACTCAGTCACCATGTTGATGTAGTCAGGATCTTTAAGATGCGCAGCAAAAAATTTGAAGGGGGAGTGTGGCTTTTCTGATGGTCTGGTGATTTGGAGAAATATGGGTAGATGATCAGATGATCCCCTAGTTCGCACCCATTGTCTATAAAGGGGAAGGTAACAGATGAGGTCTTCATGAATCAAGAACCGATCCAATCTTCGTCCCAGGGCAGCCTCCCCAGTCCACCTATTATGCCAGGTGAGCAGTTTCTTATTCATGTGAACATCAACTAAATTGCAAGTATCCAGAAGAGTACTCGTCTGATTGAAAATAGGATCGATTTGAGCTTGATGTCCCGGGGATTCTTCCATGCCCAAAGAAAAGTTTAGATCCCCCCCAATGATGGTGGTGTTTGTGACTAGATCATGTTCCAACAAATTGTGCCAAAATTCCATTCTGTTCTTATTAGGGGCATAAATGTTAATCACTTTTAACTGAAGTCCCAGCTCCCCTACGAAAATGTCCATTCCAATGAAACCCATACCGCCCCAGATGGATATATGCTTAACTGTTTTAGGATCGATGCCAATTGCAAGACCACCAGATCTGCCTATGGCATCCATACCCTGAAATACCCAGCCCAACAGAATAGAGTGAAGGGATTGAATAGTGTTGTCAAAAGTGCCAAGAGTTTCTTGAAGGAAGAGTATGTCACAAAATGTATCCTTTAACAATCTTTTGAGAGCCAATTTCTTTTTGGGGTTGGCTAGTCCTCGAGAGTTGTAGGAGAGCCAAATCATCAGGGACCATGGGCAGTTGGCTCAAATGCTCTAAGCACCCTCTCAATGGTATGTTGTCGGCCCTTCGCAACATCTGTCACTGCTGACTTGATGGAAGATTTGATCTTGGATGGGCACCCTCTAGCTGGTTTATGGAGCTTGGTCCTTCTTCGAGAGAGGCCCAATCCAAGATGTGGGGTTTTAGGTCGAAGTCTGGAATGGAGGTTGTAGGGATGGGAACCTGGCCTAGAGGAGGAGCAAGTGTGGGAAGGGGGAGTGGAGAAATCCCTGAGAGAGGTAGGAGTGGTGGAAAACGTGGGCGGGGGTAGGGATAAAGATAAGGGGATGGAAGGAAAAGTGCAAAACACAGAAGAGGGGGGATGCAGAGATATATGAAAAAAATTTAACATAACATCTTAAAAAAGACCAGCAGATATGGGTAAAGACTCATTACCTGGCAAAGAAGTAGCTTCCACTGCTGATTTGGAGCGAGTCCTGGGTGAAGAAGATGGAGCTTTTGGTTGGTTCCCAGTCTTCTTTGTAGCATCCACCGCAACTTGAGCTGGTGCCCCTCCTTGTTTCTGTTCACCCTTGTTCTGCTCTACCAAGGTCTGTTGCTTCGTCCCCTTTGAGTTTTTAGTGGTCACCAAAGAATTTAGAGGGCAATCCCTGTATAGGTGACCCACTTTGTCGCATCTCCTGCAACGGAATGGACTCCTTCATAGTCCAGAAGTTGTTTGCTAGAGAAATACCGCCTGTGAAGAGTAATTTTTCCTCCAGCTCAGCCCTAGTGTCATGGTGAACCAAAATCCTTGCCATATTCATGATTCCAGTTTTTTCGAAGGACTTGTCATTTTCCAGGTAAGTCCCCAGGGCATCTCCGATACGTTTGAAAACTTGAGGTGTCCAAAATTTCATGGGTAGTCCAGGTAGTCTGACCCAAATGGGTCTAGCGCCGAGTTGTTCATGTTCCAGATCGAAAAGAGGATCCCATCACTTCAACAGAATAGGTGCGAGTTCAATGTGCCAGTAACGCGATAAGATCCAATCTGTGTACTCCTCCCTATGAAAGCGGAGGGCGAACCAACCTCTGGCTAGCACCTGAATTATAGGGAGTTCTTTCAGCAAGGTACCCCATATCTCCACTATCCATTGACGTAATCTCTCCATTGTGTAGTTTTTGCATCGAACACAACCAACCAGAACTTTTCTCATCGTATCCAATGAGTCTGCCATTAGAACGTCTTCATCAAAGGTCAGGTTGATATCAGTGTCCACCGCTCTGAGACACCGACCCTTTTTTAGCTTATCCGAGTGTTGTCCCGTAGGGTATTCTTTAAGAGGGTTCCTGCATGGTTCCGAAGAGATGTGCTACACCGAAGGAGAAGGTCTAGGGTTAGGTATAGGTGTGCTGAAACAACCAGAATGAATCAGGGAGTGAGGCTTGAGACTGCACGAGCCCGGGTGAAAGAATGATTGCGCAGGTCACAGGAGGTTAGACGGGCCAACCTGTGCCAGGGACATGGAGGGAGGGTACATAGGCAAGGACAACTATGGGGGAGGAGGAGAGGGCAGCTATGGGTGGTATGGAAAGGGAGGGTCGAAAGTAGGGGAAGCTTGGATGCAAGAGTCGAGGAGATTCAAAGTGGCCGGAGAGAGGGGAGGACATTCCAAGCTGGGGAGGTCCTCTACATTGACAGTAGGGTGCTGGCGCTTTCCGGATTTAGGCGAGTGTTTCTTCGTTGGTTCAGTAACTGTTGTCTAACCCAGATTATTCTACCAGTGGCCCTCGACTGATGTAGAATTGTGCGCCCATATCTCCTGCTCCAGCATGGGGTCCGCCTCATAATCCACTAGGTCTTCTTCCACCATTTTAGCTGGTTGCAAAACCCGACCTCTGCGTGACCAGGGGGGAGCAGGCAGTAATGAATGAGGTTGAATGTCGTGTTGAAACGGAGGTGAGGCCAAAACCCACAAGCAATATCACACAAAAAAACAAAACAAACCACTAACAAGCTTGACTATAGAGGGCAGGAACCATTTAAAAAATGAATACATATCTAGACCACGGTTAGACTTGCGAAAGTACCCTTGCCACCTTGTCCATAGAGCGCTCGCTGATGCAGTGCCGCAGTTCTATCCTTGCTTTCTTCATTTTTGATATATCATGTTTTTATTCAGTTTTAAGATGTTATGGTATAATTTACTGTCTTAGTTATTTGGATATTTATCTCACTCCAGGAGATCATTGCGTTCTTATACTTTATTTTACTTTATGCACTTGAATGTCATAATTGTCTTTACATTGGTAAAAGTGTGTTTTCTTATTACAATGATTTTTTTTCATATATTAGTATTACTTTATTAGTAATCCATTCATGGAAATAAGAACTGCTTAAATGATGTCAAAAGAAAACATGGTTATAGAAGGGTGCCAAGAGCATGATCATCGTTTAATTATATGGTCATTCCCAATAATGATTAAGTTAGTTAATTTCTTTTCCTTTTATCTTTCATATTCAAAATTACAAGCAAAGAACTTGTTCTTGGAGCTATCTTTGAAATAATTAAAATGTGTTACTATTACACAAATTATTTGAAATAGGAATTGAACATAATACTGAGTATAAATTTCTACAATCATAATCATAAGTAGAAGAGTGTTCAAGAATTAGTTGTCTCTATGTAATTCAAAATTTCAATTTAACTAGGTATTTTATTTTCCAAATATAATTAGTATTACTTCTTTCTTGAGTAAGATATAGTTAACTTAGAGTGCAAATAATCTAATTCTACATATATAATGTTTTCAGTTCACAATTGGCAATTGTATGTATTTTGAATTCATAATAAAAAAAATTACATAATTTTTTAAAATAAATTACCTAACAATCCTCCACCCTTTCTATGCATGAGAGGGACTACATCATGTGCTACTGCACTACAATATCTATGCTTGAATAAAAATTCTTACAACAACCTTGGGGAATACATATTTTCTAGGCCAAACGTCACACTTGTAGGTAGGGGTGAATGAATGTGGTAGCAATTTTATCATTTCACAAGTTTTCATCAACGAATAATTATGTAGCATCGAATCATAACCATTTGTAGAATAGCAATAAATAGAACAATGCATCATGAAGTGATCACCATATCAACAATATATCAAGAAGCCATGAAATCAACAGAATAAGGCACAAGATTTTATGTGGAAATCCATACAGGAGAAACCACAAATTCTTCTTCTTCTTGAATTAATTACATAGATTTGCAAGAACAAACCTACTCGAGGCATCTACCCGCATATATGCAAGAAACTAGTTGTGATAGGATACAACCTGACTAAGGAACCAACCTCCAAAATATGTAAGCGTGTACTCATTGTAGGCTAAAACCTAAATGAGGAACCAACTTCAGAGATGAGTAATCTCCAACGTTTTCTAGGCTCCAACCTGATTAAGGAACCAACATCAAAGATGATCAAGCTTTGAATTGCTCTAGGCCTCTACCTAATTGAGCAAACAACCTTAGTGTAGGCACCCACCTCCTTATTCAACATTAGATAGACCACTCCTTCATAACATTTTCAAGCGGGATCCACTTCCTTTAATATCAACTTCAAAATAGCATTTACCTCTTTTTTATATCTAAAAGTTCCTCTCTATTCAATAACATTCTCACTCTTTCATCAGCAACACACTCTTACAACACAAGAACTGAATTCCAAATGAAAACTCTGATCTATACAACAATCCTCAATTGCAGCAAACAATCATATGTTGTAGGGCAAGAACCAACTCTAGTAATTCATTACTAGCTCAGTAATCACATTTGTAAAACATACTTTTGCAACAGAAAAATACTTTGATCTATATAACATCAGCACAATAATCATCATCTCACTCAACAACGATAACTTCATTTTACATTTTACCATGACATCAAGTAATCAAACCTTACTAGCTCAATGATCATATATGCAAAAAGAAATTCCTTGTCATCAACCTTTTAATAACACATCCCTACAACAAAAACCCTAAAGCTCAATAGTCATGATACATCTCATCTTTTCTCAACACAATATTTTCATTTAACTAGAAACTTGCATCATTCTCAATAGTACATAGTCATAGTCTTTAGCAACAATGCTTTGACAACAAATTGTACATCCTTGTGAGCTTAACAACTCTTAAACAATCCTTCTTCGAATAACAAACAAAAACTCCAACAATATACACTATCTCAACACATCAATGGTTATATTTGTCACAAGGTTTTCTATAATAAATGATAACACACATCACCAAATTATTCATCTCAACAAACTATCTGATTACAAGCGCAGAAAAAATAGTCAACATGTTTTGCAATAACCTTGTTATCTAAGCTCTCTAACATTTTTTAACATCTAAATTATTAGAAGAATTTAATTCATGGACAACTTGATAATTACTTGAGAAGAAAAGAACCTTTACAACGTCTTTGTCTTCTCCTGGAAGACTTTAGCAAATATATGACAAACAAAAAAGGCCTTTTAACCACTCTATTAAAGCATAGGGATCATATAGTGAGAAATTATCAACCCTAAAGGATATAGATCAATCCAATAATCTCTACCTACTAGAAAACATTAACTTGAACTTATCCCTATGTAAAAGGAATTAATACTAGGATGCTTTGGCTAGTAAAATTCAATACGTAGAAATATTATAAATAATATACTTGTAACAATCATACTTCTACCACCCAATCTTGCAAAATGACAAATATATTTGGCTACTTACTATATGTCAATCCTTAATCTTACATGTGAAAATAATATTTTGTTCCTACCATAAGTAAAGAGCACATCATTGAAACTTCATTTAACAAATCAAACTTTGGCCTTGTATAAGAGCTTGAACTTCCACACTATCCTCATATCATATAAGTTAATAACAATTATCTTTCACAGAACCATAAAAAAATCACCAAAATAAAAAATAACATAATATTTCTCACTTCACACCATACCAACAACACACTAGATAGAAAATTAGAGATTAGTATTCATGTTTTATTACCACTTGTCTAACTCATACATCAAATACCATTACTTAAACATTGAATTTGCAAACCAATGGATCAGAACTCAACAAATAATTACATAATCAAATTGCTCATCGCACACCAAATGAAGAAACTTGTCATTGCCATGACTTGCCTAGCGCTAATCTAGAGATTCATCTTTGATTCTTTTGGTGCTTCATAGATACTCAATATCTTGCTACTCATTGACACATGAATCCATTTCTCTCTATATACACACCACATTGAACCATCATATATGGACCAGGATAGACACAAGCATTTAAAAATCACTCATCAAAGAATCATGTGGTTACTAATGCACTAGATTCAAATTGATATATACTATTGCACCATAAATTCAATGACCACCATTTCATTAATCAAAAAATACATTATACCATATTAGTGGACATCCTCATACGAAATCGATCCACTTCACATACTAAGACAAAGACTTAATCTACATGCATTGACCATGTCAGACCAGGAGGTAACTTATCAAATGTAATCGTATTATTCATTCAACTTGTTCATTAATATATACAATAGGGAGTGATTGTTGATGCAGGAGCATCCAGCTTACTGTGACTAGGCAGAAAGAACTCCAACCAGGTTCACAAGCGAGAGGTCGATTGAACTGTCAAATTCTATTGGGAATAATTTTTCTTTTATTTTATTTTACAAGTCAGCAAAAGTTAGATGTCTCTTTTATTTTCCAGTTTAGGATTACTGTAGTTTCGGTTGTTAATTAAAAGGTAGTTTATGTAATTAGGAACAATAACCATCAACTGTTCCTACAAGTCTTGGAATGCCAGATGACTATAGTGATGGAAAGAAATAGAAGTTATGTAACTATTTTTGTAACAGTTAAACCAACTACAAGCATCAACTGAAAACAGAGGGCTATAAAGCCAAAATACATGTAACAGAGAGGGGTTCAGTTCAGAAGAGAAGAAGTTGAGTGAATTCAGAAATAGAAATTACCAAGCATTCAAAACCAGAGAAGTTATTGTTCATCGAAATTGTCTGTATAATTATGTGTTGATTTCCATTCATATTTTCATCACCTAATAGACTACTGTATCATTATAAATTATTATACTATCGTGGCTACTGTACAAGCATAATTCACAGTCAAATCTAAATCAAACAGATAGAATTTTAACGAATTCTGAGTCATCAAACCAACAGTCACATACTTATTTACGCACACGGTGGAGCAATGTTACCAGTTTACAGTGTCCAGTCAACAGCGACCAAATAAGACAACCAGTCACGCTCACGTTCGAATGCATAGCAACATAAATGAAGGACAAGTGAATACGTTCAAATGCACAGCAACATAAACAAAGGACAAGCGAATATGCCAAGGTAACAAATAACCATACACTCTTTTTCCATTAAAACTTCATTTCAATTGTTCAGAACAACAACCTACAGCAAAGTCGGTAGGGCCGAGCCCCACTGTATGGAATAGAGACCAGTCTAGATACATTTGAAACAAATGCAGTTAAGTTACAAAAAAACCCAGGTCAAATGAAAAACCCTAAGTTAGGGTTTGTGACAGACCAGCAAGCAGGGTCTCCCTGGACTCCCATACTTTTATACACAGAGTCGAACAAGAACGAAAATTACAAAAAAATAACAATACAGTGACTAGACAAACAGACTAGCGGACGGGTCATTCCCAGCACAAAAACCAACATTCACAAACAGAACGAGTTTCAGGCCTACCTAGAATACAAGCAACCAAATACAGCTAAGCATAGGAGAATATGCCACCCAGGTCGCCTATAAGGACCTGCAAGGAGCCAGAAGTAAAATTAGTGCATGTTACAAAAAAAATACAGAGAGAACGAAACCCTGTAGAAGAAAAATTAACCTGATAAATGAAACCCTACCTGGAGGACGCGAAGAGAAGCCATATCTGGGACAGTGAACGGAGTTGAGCGACTGGAGAGAAAAGGGGCAAGTTGGGTTAGACCTAGAATAAGGAGAGGATGGAATTGAAGCATGGAGAGATAATGTACCTGTGTTAAATCTGAAGGTGCATCCCGAAAAACCCTGTGCTTCCAACCACTGTCAATGCCGCGTCGTGAGAAGGCAGACGAACCCAGATAATTACCAACAAATCGAACTTGGAATAAACACTCAGAGAACCAGTAACACATATAGAGACCGCAAAATGAAAGCCATATGATAGTGAACAAGGAGATTAAATTCGAGTCACAGCTGAATGCGACCAACCGAAGTTACAGTTATAACCACAAGCAAGCCAAACAACCAGTGAATCTATAAAAGACATAACCAACGAAGTAGCAGTGTGACTTACCGAGGATTGAGCACGAAACTAGGCAAGTAACCTCCACAGCCAGACAGAGTTGCTTTCGAACAAACGAACAGAATAACCAGAAGCGAAATGAAGGTCTCATACAGTACCCAGAACCAGTTAAAGCACAGCACATTGCCCACAAGTTTCGTTACAGAGCCGAAGGAACCACAGCATAACGCAACCACTGTTTTCCCAACGTAGAGCCAACAAAACCCTTGGCGCAACAGAACAATAACCAAAGGAAGGATCGAGAGACGTGTTAAACATTAGGGTTGAGTAGTATACCGAGACAGGGTACTACCATTTAAGACTGCATTTACTATCCAGCTACCACCAACCTACAGAACTGCAGGAGAATACCATACAACCGCCACGTAAACAAACCGACACATAACATAAAGCACAAAACCGTTGCCAAGTGGGCTGGGCCCCATCAGAGTGGTATCATAGCAATTGGAGTTGAAGAGGTTTGGGAGAAATGGATATAGGTAGACGAGGACGAGGCCGAGGTGGTCATAGAATGGCAGATGAGGCACTAAGAGAAGAACTCAGAGTTCTTATTGCTCGATTGGAAGTAGTAGAGGCAGGGAGGAGAAGAGATCCAGAGTTAGGTGATGTGAGCGAAGAACAAGTGGAAGTGGCAGCAGATGAGCCTGAAGGTGACTCACAAGAAGTGAAGTTATTGAAGTCTGTATTATTGTAAAACAGCAGACCAAAACCAGAATTACCAACCTATGATGGCAGTTTATCTATCGATGTTGTATTAGATTGGATTAGCGAGATGGACAAGTATTTTGAATGTGAGGAAGTTAGCGAAGACCGTAGGGTCAAGTTTGCAGCAACAAAGCTGAAAGGACACACAACCCTGTGGTGGGATAGTGTCCAGAATGAGAGGAAAAGGTTGAACAAACCTCCGATAAAAACTTGGACGAGGATGGTAGCTAAATTGAAGGGTAGATTTCTACCAAGAGATTACCAAATCGCGTTACATAGACAGGTTCAGAATTTGAGACAGAGGGGACTGATAGTGAAAGAGTATACAGAGGAATTTTATCGAGTAAATTTGCGAGCAGGATACACAGAGGATACAACAGAAAGGACAGCCAGATATGTAAATGGGCTGAGGATGGATATTTTGGATGAAATAATCATTTTGTCTCCCAACAATACGGAGGAGGCATACTAGAGAGCGATCAAAGCAGAGGAGAAACTTAACCGAAGACAGAATGCCCGGAGAGGACGAGGGTCTACCAGAGGAAGAGGCCAGTCCTATGGCAGGGGCCGAACTGCCAGCAACAGTGAGGAAGCCAGCAGTTCAAGGACTTTGGGAACAACAAAAAAAGGAGATGGAATGAGAGGTGGCAGATCATTTCAATGTGGCAGAGGAAATGGCCATGGAAGGGGAACTAGTTACCAGTGCTACAGATGCCACAAGTGGGGGCACCTCTCTTTTGAGTGCCCAGAAACAGATTCAACTGGACAGCGAGGCGCATATGTGGCACAACCGGAGGAAGCAGTAGCACCTCCTCAAGAGGCAGAAAATGCCCCAGAAATAGGAGAAGCTTTAGTGATGCATAAGGTGTTGTTGAAGCCAGTTGATGAGAATATGGAGCAGACATAGTGGAAAGCTCTGTTCAGGACAGTTTGTAAATAGCAAGGTAAGTGCTGTAAAATGATAATCGACAGCGGAAGTACTGACAATTTAGTGTCAACCGAGATGGTGGAAAAGTTAGGACTGAAGCGTTTGAAACACCCCAATCCATATCGAGTGTCATGGCTACCGAAGGGGCACCAGTTACTGGTGGATGAGCAGAGTGAAGTTGAATTTCAGATAGGACGTTATAAGGATAAAATCATTTGTGACATTATGTCGATGGACGTATGCCACATCTTGTTGGGCAGACCTTGGTAATATGACATAAAAGTGACACATGATGGGGTGTTGAACTGTTATAAGTTCGAAAAAGATGGGGTTAGGCATACCCCTGTGCCCATCAGGGAAGAGAAGGAGGCAGCTGAAGTAAATGAAACTAAGGCATTGCTAATGAGCGGAAAACAATTTTTAAAGCAGGTTGAAAACAGCGAGATAAATTATGTTGTAGTCAAAAAGACAAGGACAGTTCTGTTGCACACAGAAATCACAGATTTTCCTATAGAAATACAACAGATGTTGGAAGAATTTACGGGTATAGTAGTGGACGACTTGCCAGATAAGTTACCTCCCAAGCGGAGTATTAGTCACCATATTGACTTCATACCAGGAGCCAGCTTACCAAATAAGGCAACTTATCGAATGAGCCCCAAGGATAATGAAAAAATCAGAAAACAGGTGCAAGAGCTATTAGACAAAGGATTGATCAAGGAGAGTTTGAGCCCATGTGTTGTACCAACAGTTCTCGCCCACAAAAAGGGAGGAGAATGGCGGATGTTCACTGATTCCAGGGCCATCAATAAAATCACCATATGGTACAGATTTCCGTTACCGTGTATGGATGATATGATGGGCTGTTTGAGTGGGGCAGCTTACTTTTCTAAGATAGATTTAAAAAGCGAATATCACCAGATTCGGATACGTGAGGGAGACGAGTGGAAAACAGCTTTTAAAACCAATGAAGGCTTATATGAATGGCTGGTCATGCCGTTCGGGTTGAGAAATGTGCCCAACACCTTCATGAGACTCATGAATGAGATGCTAAAGGAATATATTGGGAAATTCGTAATTGTTTATTTGGACGACATTCTTATTTTTAGTAAGACACGAGAAGAACATTTCCGGCATGTGCGTAAAGTGTTGGAGAAGCTACAACAGAACAAGTTATTGATAAATTTGAAGAAATGTAGGTTTCTACAGAGAGAGTTAATTTATCTGGGATTTGTGATAGTGGAGAACGAATTGAAGATGGATCCGGACAAGGTGACAGCAATCATAAATTGGCCGTCACCGAAGAATTTGTTTGAGGTACGTAGTTTCCACGGATTAGCAAGTTTTTACAGGAAGTTTATTAAAAATTTCAGCGAAATTTGTGCTCCTATGTTGGAGACCATCAAAAAGGCCAGCCAACGTTTTCGATGGACATAAGCAGCAGAAAAAAGCTTTCAGCTATTGAAAAAGAAAATAACAGAAAGACCGATTCTCAGGCTACCAGATTTTCAAAAATTATTTCAGGTATGTTGTGATGCTAGTGGAACAGCAATCGGGGCTGTACTCAGTCAGGAGGACAGACCGGTAGCATTTTTCAGTGAAAAACTAAATGAGAGTAGGCAGAATTACTCCTCATATGACAAGGAATTTTACGCAGTGGTACAGGCTCTAAGACATTGGAGGCATTATTTGTTGGGGAACGAGTTCGTGCTGTTTTCAGATAATTCTGCATTACAATATGTAATGCAGCAACACAAACTTAATCATAAACATGCCAAATGGGTGGAGTACTTGCAGAGTTTTAATTTTGTGCTGAAACATATCAGCGGGCAAGCAAATAAGGTGGTCGACGCATTGAGCAGAAAAGCTTTACTATTACAGGAAAGCATTGTGCAGGTTTTGGGATTTGAACATTTACGAGATCTTTATAAAATAGACACAGATTTCAGGGAAGCCTATGAGGCGTGCCAAAACCCTTTGATAAGGGGAAATAGTCCTTGGTTGGACTATAACATATAGGAGAAATTTCTTTTTAAGGGAGGACAATTGTGTATCCCCAGCTGTTCTATGAGGGAGAATATCATTCGTGAAAAACACAGTGGGGGATTGGCTTGACACTTCGGTATTGACAAGACCTTGGAGCAACTTAGTCACTTTTATTTTTGGCCAAGAATGCGACGAGACGTACAAAATTATGTGGCTAGGTGTAAGGTGTGTCAACTAGCGAAGGGACATGGCCAGAACACAGGATTATATACGCCATTGCCTATTCCAAGTGGACCTTGGGATTGAGTGAGTTTAGATTTTGTGTTGGGACTGCCAAAAACACAGAAAGGTTATGATTCGGTGATGGTAGTGGTGGATCGTTTCTCAAAAATGGCACATTTTGTACCTTGTCAAAAAACTAGTGACGCCACTCACGTGGCCCACTTGTTTTTTAATGAGATTGTCAGATTACACGGGTTACCAACAACCATCCTATCAAACAGAGACGTGAAGTTCACGGGACATTTTTGGCATACCCTATGGAAAAAAATGAACACCCAATTAAGCTACAGTTCTGCTTATCACCCGCAAACCGACGGGCAGACAAAAGCTGTGAACAGAAGTCTAGGAAATCTGTTACGCAGCTTAGTCGGGGAGAATTCTCGAATGTGGGACCGAGTGCTAGCGCAAGCAAAGTTTGCTTACAACGATTCGTCGAATCGTAGCACAGGTCTCAGTCCCTTCCAGATTATTTATGGCATGCACCCTCATGGAGTGCATGAGCTTCGGGATCTTGGTTTACAGGAACGATGGAGTGCGGATGGAGAAGATTTTGCAAATGCAATGAGGGATTTACACGAACAGGTGAAGGCGAAATTACAGGACAGCAGCTCGAAGTATAAGGAACATGCAGATTTGAGGAGAAGAGAAGTTCATTTTGAGGTAGGGGATGAAGTTCTGGTACACTTGCATAACGAGCGGTTCCCAAAAGGTACGTACAATAAAATGAAGTACAAGAAGATAGGGCCTTGTAAGATCTTGCGAAAGTTTTCAGCAAATGCCTACGGAATACAACTACCACCTGGAGTAGGCATATCACCTATCTTCAATGTGGCAGATCTGTTTCCGTATACAGGTGATCTGTTGGAAGAAAAAAAGGATGAACCCGAACAATCGATGCGGAACACCCAGGAAGACAGAGAAAGTTGGAAAAGAAAAATGCCTTATGTCCAACCTCCTGAGATCGAAGGCATCCTCGAAACTTAGGTAGTTAGGCGTACTCGGTGGAAAAATTATTTTCAGTACCTGGTCAAGTGGAAGAACCATCCGATTGAGGATAGCTCATGGCTTGACGCCAGGCAGATTGAACGAATAGGGACATCAGTAGAGGAGCTCATGAACTGGAGTCATGATCTTTTCTCACCCCGGAAGCCTGATTCAAGAGCATCCAGCTTACTATGACTAGGCAGAAAGAACTCCAACCAGGTTCACAAGCGAGAGGTCGATTGAACTGTCAAATTCTATTGGAAATAATTTTTCTTTTATTTTATTTTACAAGTCGGCAAAAGCTAGATGTCTCTTTTATTTTCCAGTTTAGGATTACTGTAGTTTCGGTTGTTAATTAAAATGTAGTTTATGTAATTAGGAAAAATAACCATCAACTATTCCTACAAGTCTTGGAATGCCAGATGACTATATTGATGGAAAGAAATAGAAGTTATGTAACTATTTTTGTAACAGTTAAACAAACTGCAAGCATTAACTGAAAACAAAGGGCTATAAAGCCAAAATACATGTAACAGAGAGGGGTTTCAGTTTAGAAGAGAAGAAGTTGAGTGAATTCAGAAATAGAAATTACCAAGCATTCAAAACCAAAGAAGTTACTGTCCATCGAAATTGTCTGTATAATTATGTGTTGATTTCCATTCATATTTTCATCACCTAATAGACCACTGTATCATTATAAATTATTATACTGTCATGGCTACTGTACAAGCATAATTCACAGTCGAATCTAAATCAAACAGATAGAATTTTAACGAATTCTGAGTCATCAAACCAACAGTCACATACTTATTTACGCATGCGGTGGAGCAATGTTACTAGTTTACAGTGTTCAGTCAACAGCGACCAAATAAGACAACCAGTCATGCTCACATTCGAATGCACAGCAACATAAACGAAGGACAAGCGAATACGTTCGAATGCACACCAACATAAACAAAGGACAAGCGAATATGCCAAGGTAACAAATAACCATACACTCTTTTTCCATTAAAACTTCATTTCAATTGTTCAGAACAACAACCTACAGCAAAGTCGATAGGGCCAAGTCCCACTGTATGGAACAGAGACCAGTCTAGATACATTTGAAACAAATACGGTTAAGTTACAAAAAAACCAAGGTCAAACGAAAAACCCTAAGTTAGGGTTTGTGATAGACCAGCAAGCAGGGTCTCACTGGACTCCCATACTTTTATACATAGAGTCGAACAAGAACGAAAATTACAAAAGAATAACAATACAGTGACCAGACAAACAGACTAGTGGACGGGTCATTCCCAACGCAGAAACTAGCATTCACAAACAGAACAAGTTTCAGGCCTACCGAGAATACAAGCAACCAAATACAGCTGAGCATAGGAGAATATGCCACCCAGGTCGCCTATAAGGACCTGCAAGGAGCTAGAAGTAAAATTAGTGCATGTTACAGAAAAAATACAGAGAGAACAAAACCCTGTAGAAGAAAAATTAACCTGATAAATGAAACCCTACCTGGAGGACGTGAAGAGAAGCCATATCTGGAACAGTGAACGAAGTTGAGCGACTAGAGAGAAAACGAGCAAGTTGGGTTAGACCCAGAACAAGGAGAGGATGGAATTGAAGCATGGAGAGATAATGTACCTATGTTAAATCCGAAGGTGCATCCCAAAAAACCCTGTGCTTCCAACCACAGTCAATGTCGCGTCGTGAGAAGGCAGACGAACCCAGATAATTACAAACAAATCGAACTTGGAATAAAAACTCAGAGAACGAGTAACACATATAGAGACCGCAAAATGAAAGCCATATGACAGTGAACAGGGAGATTAAATTTGAGTCACAGCCGAATACGACCAACCAAAGTTACAGTTATAACCACAAGCAAGCCAAACAACCAGTGAATCTATAAAAGACATAACCAACGAAGTAGCAGTGTGACTTACCGAGGATTGAGCACGAAACCAGGCAAGTAACCTCCACAGCCAGACAGAGTTGCTTTCGAACAAACGAACAGAATAACTAGAAGCAAAAGGAAGGTCTCATACAGTACCTAGAACCAGTTAAAGCACAGCACATTGCCCACAAGTTTCGTTACAGAGCCGAAGGAACCACAACATAACGCAACCACTATTTTCCCAACGCAGAGCCAACAAAACCCTCAACGCAACAAAACAATAACCAAAGGAAGGATCGAGAGACGTGTTAAACATTAGGGTTGAGTAGTATACCGAGGCAGGGTACTACCATTTAAGACTGCATTTACTATCCAGCTACCACCAACCTACAGAACTGCGGGAGAATACCATACAACGGCCACGTAAACAAACCGACACATAACATAAAGCACAAAAATGTTGCCAAGTGGGCTGGGCCCCATCAATTGTTCAGTTCATCTATAGATCACTCTTCATTTCCTTTATTGTGTATTTACACCAATTATAGTTTTTCACCCAATCCTTGTGATTAGGTGTCAAAATTCCCCCTCTTAATCTGAAGGGATGTTGGTAAGTCTAACCATCTTTCTGAATTTTTCAAGCTTTTCTCTTCCAAGTGCTTTGGTGAAGATGTCTATAATTTGCTCATTAGTGGAAAAATGGTGAAGATGGATTGTTTTGGCCTCAACGTGATGTCAAATCAGATGATATTTTGTATTGATGTGATTCGTTCGATCACAGAATTTTTGGTTCTTAGCCAACTTTATTGTTGAGGTGTTGTCAACCATGAGTGGAGTCGATTGTACTTGTTTTACCTGCAAATCTTCTAGAATTTTCCTGAGAGACGCAATTTCTTTTGTTGCCTCAGCTACTGCCACATATTCTGCCTCTGTTGTGGAATCTACTGAAACTAGTTGTTTGCATGATCTCCAGGAGACATCTCCTGCTCCAAGACTCATAGCATAAATTGATGTAGATAACCCAGTTTCTTTGTCTCCATCGAAGTCTGAATCATAGTATCCAATTAAGATGAATTCACCCACCTATGTATACTTAATTCCAATGTCTTGAGTTCCCTTCAAGTACTTTAGAACTCTTTTTGTAGTAGACGAATGTCCCTCACAAGGCTTTTGCATAAACCTATAGAGGATTCCAATAGCAAACGAAATATCTGGTTTAGTAGTAGTTAGGTAGTTGAGACTTCCTACAAGCTGTCTATACTTTGTTGTATTCTCAAATTCTTTTCCTTCAATGGATGTGAGCTTTAAGTTTTGTTCCGTTGGATTAGTCAGAGGATTTCATTCATTCGTTCCAAACTTGTTCAAGACATATCCAATGTACTTCTTCTGAGGAAGGAATAAGGACTTCAGATGTTGAGTTACTTCAATACCAAGATAGTAATGAACATATCCCAAATTAGTCATTTGAAAACATTTCCTCAATTCCTTCTTTATGGATGCAATGTAGCTCTCATTTTTCCCTGTCATCAAAAGATCATCTACATATACCACAAGATATACAACTGTTTTTCCAACATTCTTGACAAACAAAGTTGCATCATCAAGATCATAATGTTTGAAATTGAGTTTTAGAAGATTCTCAGTTAGATTTTCATTCCAAGCTCGTGGTGCTTGTTTGAGGCCATACAACGATTTCACAAGTTTGCATACTTTATGTTCACGTCCTTTTATAGAAAATCTTTCAGGCTAGGACATAAGAACATTCTCTTTTAGATCTTCATTCAGGAAAGCAGTTTTTACATCCATTTGATGGACTTTCCAACTGTACAAGGCATCATACTCCTTTTCAATTGCTTCTTTCCATTCACCATGAGAAGCAGCTTCTCTAAAGGAAGTTGGTTCAAAATCTATAGACAAATTCAATTCACAATCATAAGAAACATAAATATCAATAAGTGAATTAGAGTCATCTACATCACCTCCATTTTTTCGAGTTGAATTTCTAGTTCCTACCTTTCCAACCTCAATAGGATGAACACTTTCAAGTGTATTTGTCAGCCACTTTAGGGGACCTTTCTAAGATGGTCTAGGCTGCTCCGTTGATTTAGTTGGGACTGAATCAAGATTGAATCTCCCAATTCTGTCAATCACATCACTCAAAGTATCATCCGTTGTTGGAGCTTCATGCGAAGGAGAGAGTGCTTCAGAAGAAGACTTCATTGGTTGATCTAGTGGAATCTGATTATCAAATTCTTGAAATGATTTTGTATTTTTGAATCTATCCAAGCAATCAAGTTGCCACTCAACAACATTGTCAGCTTTGGATAATTCAAGAAATATTACATCTCTAGATAGAACAAACTTTTTATCAACTTCATCATAGATATGGTATGATTTGGAGGTGTTTGAATACCCTAGGAAGATACACTTAAGACTTCTTGTACCAGGTTTGTTTCTATGTACCTTTGGTATCAAGGCATAACATATGGAACCAAAGACCCTGAGATGCTTTATCGAAGGAATGTGTCCATAAGACATTTCATAAGGAGTCTTGTTTCTAATAGCATTAGATGGACATCTATTCTTTACATATACAACACATAGAACTACATTAGCCCAAAACATCATTTTTATATTTTTGAAAAACATCATGGAGTGCACCATATTTAAGATTGTCCTATTCATTCTTTTAGCTACTCTATTCTGTTGGGGATTATAAGGCATAGTTGTTTGATGTTTGATCCCATGTTGGCGAAGATAGTTTTCAAACTCATTTGAAGTGTATTATTTTCCATTATCATTGCAAATAGAGTCAATATGAGATTGTGCATCATTTTCAATCCATGTATGAAAGTTCTTAAATGTTTGAAAAGCATCAGATTTGTTCTTAAATAAATAAACCCAAGACATTATGGTGTAGACATTAATAAATTTCATCATATATTTATTTCCATTTGCAAAAGAAACAAGCACTGGACCACATAATTTTGAATGAATGAGTTCTAGTTTCTTGTGTGCTCTAGAATGTGAATCATGAAAAGACTGTTTGTTATGCTTTCCTAGAATGCAAGCATCACATTGCTTAAGTTTCCTAGGAATTGTAGGCAAACCATTAATACCATTTTTCTTCAACAAGTGGAGACTGTCATAGTTCAAGTGTCCAAATATAGCATGCCATAATAAACATGATAGAAATGTGCATTCTTCATCATGATAATTGTATGAGAAATTTTGTGCACGATTAGAGGTACCCTGCAGCTTGAGAAGCCTCTCTTCTTTTATCCCTATCATGACAAGTGAGCGATCTTATGCTTTTCTCACCTTAGGCTTGCCATCAAAAATATGAATGGAGTGTCCTTGCTGGCGGATGTGAACCATGGAAAACAAGTTTCTCCTCTGTTGTGGGAGATATAAAACATGATGTAGAAGAAAGTCTGGATGACCAGGCAATTTAAGCCTGATTGTACCAAGCCCTGATGGATTGAGTTTTTATTTATCTACAAAGTATATTGATCCATTAACATTGTTAGTAAATTCTTCAAAAAAATATATTCTAAGAGTCATGTGGAAAGATGCCCCTGAATCAAGCAACCAATCATTTTTCCAAGAAGCAAGTGAAGCATTAAATAAGTCTTCATTTACTCAAATATTACAGTGTGCCACAACATAGTGAGCTGATTCAAGTTTTTTATCTTTATCTTTATCATCGGTTTTACCTTTGGTCTAGTTTCTCTCATGCTCAGTTGTGTCCCAAGGCAACTTGCATGTGGATGCATCATCTGATCCATCTCTTTTGCATCGTATGCAATGCAAATATGACTTTTCTCCTTGAGAGTGTCTGCCCCCCTACCTCTAAAATATCTTCCTCTTCCTCTTCAACCACCTCCTCCACTCAAAGAATCTTGAGAAATATTCTTCTCTTTATGTGAAAGGAACATAGCCTCTTCAGAAGACTAAGGAGTTGTCTTCTTCCCAAAAGCTTTCTTTCTTTTAACAATTTTCTTCACAAGGGAGTCAAGGGTAATACCTGTGAGGTTTACATTTGCTTGTAATGACTCAAGATAATTTGAGTAAGTGGGATAAAGTGCCTTTAGAAAAGCTATTAGAGGAATGTCCAGTTCAACGTTAGTGACTTTGATATCATGCATAATAGATTTTACTTCTGATGCAAGAGAAAGAGGATCATCATTTTGTAATTCAAGGGTGAAAAATTTAATCATGAGTTGAAAAACTTCAAGTGCAGAGTGTGAGTCATACAGTTCCTTTAGATTTGGTAAGGCTTCGAAAGCATTTGAAAGTGGAAAAAGACGGTGACTCACCTCTTCATTTATTGATGTTGCAATTGATTCAGAAGCCTTGTTGTACTTATTTTCCCAAATAGCGAATTCCTTGTCTGAGGTAGGCTATTCAGGCTCTTTGTCTCCATCTCCAATAGACACTCCTTCCCATAGCTCATTATAAATGAGAATGTGTTTCAATTTCTATGACCATTCAGGATAGTTCTCCTTCCTAGTGAGAACCACTCCCACAATAGATATCAATGAATGCATTTCAAAAAATGTGTATTGTGTAATTCGACTGTTGGTTGACCTTGTAACTAATTAGTTGTGCTTAAATCCGGTTCTATACATGGATTTTCCCTTGAGGGTCCTGCTTATCTGACCAATCACTGTGGGTCGCTCATTTACTTCTCCTTTTGGAAAGCGCTTGAATCCATGCCATTGTTCTCATTTCTCCAGATCCAATGGATATCACGTCGTCCATCACGAAACCAAAAGGAATTAAAACTATACTTCATAACCTTATCGCATCCATTTCTAACATTAACCTACACACACTTTTCGAAGCAATATGCATTCGATCAATCAAACAGTGAAGAGTCTTCATGGCTGGAAGTCAACGAGGTTTTATTCTCATTGTATAAAACCTTATCTCATCTGAAATTTAAATTAACTCACATGCATCTCCCAACACCATTATTGTCAGATCTGACCCAGCTAATCAAATGGCTATCACGTCATCCCCTTGGCAACTATCTTGGCCGAAATTGTTATAAAAAAGTCTCCACTTTTGTGCCCAAGAAAGTGCTCTGATACCACTTGTTGTAGCTCTGATACCACTTGTTGTAGCTTCGATACCACTTGTTGTAAATCTAACCCAAGATATTATAGATCTGATAAGAAATTATAAGATAATGCTAAGAAACCCAGAAATGATATGAAATGATTCTTTATTGATCAAACCCTTAAGGTAGGGCAACACCATACAATCACTCCTTAAGGAAGGAGAATACTCCACAAGCCATATGCTTG
>APFE030266596.1:343914-407104 GCA_000404065.3 Pinus taeda | reverse complement strand
TTGTATCCGTCATGTGACTACTTGGTTTCCATCTTGATGGTTGTCTTGCAGGGTGATGTGGGTGATGATATGTTGAAGTTTTAACCCACGATGGCTTTTTCTTGACTTCACCCTGCTGTGGTGCCAGTTGTGGTGTCTTCTTTTTCAAGATGACTTCAACCACTGAGTCCTCCTCTGATGTATCAGCACCTGTAACCTTATCTGCTGCAGCCTCTGTTTGTGTTTGGTTGTCGATCATCAAAGGCTCATCATCTGATATGTCAGTCCCTTGAACATCTTCTGCTTCAGCCTCCATGTGCTCTACCTGTTTAGGGATGGAAATATCCTGTAATGTAATTTTCTTCTTTTTATACCATAGCTTCAGGAATTTCTTATGTACATTAATATTGATAGTACCTACGGATTCCATCCAAGGATATCCCAAAACAACATCCATATTATCCATCTCTGAGGCATAAAAATCACCATGCAACACATATTTATCGATAGAAATCTTCAAATCCTTGTACACTTGAACATCCTCATTATCAACCTGTGTATGTTCCATTTGTTTTGCTGGGACTTGCAATTTCTTTTCCAAGTTGACATTTATAAGATTTTGTTTGCAACTCGGATTGATAGACACAATGATTTTCTCCTTCTGAATCAATCCACGAACCTGTAATAAGGAGATACCAGCAGAAAATAACCCTTTAGGTTCCTTGGTTTCCTTCTTTCCGGTGAAAATAAAATCTTTGCTAGGCTGTGTGTCTGTCTGTGTGAGCTTATCCACAAGATTAGCTTTATGGTCAAAGTGGTCCATAAGAGCTTTTGTGAATTCGTCCCAAGTCAAGGGCCTTCGAAGGCAACGTTGATGTCTTTGTCACCATTGCAATCTTTCATTGTCCAAGTACATTTGTCCCACACTTAGCTGAGTCTCATAATCATTGATGAAATTCACTCTAAAACATTTCTCCATTTGTGCTAGCCATTTGGCTGGATGAGAGCCATCAAATGCATACAAGTCCTCCAAATTCAGATATACGCCCCGCCATCACAAAAAAATTGGCGAAAATTTGAAAATGTCACAGTTTCGTCAATATTGCTCAGAATCTCTATTATAACCTGTTTTTAGAAATGGAACAACCATTCTGCATCTGCCCATGTGATAGAAATCCTGATTCAGGCACTGGAATTTTCGGATCTGCGCTGCTACTCTCCCGCCGTCACCCAAAATTTCTGCAAAAAAGAGCTAATTTTAAATCAGCGATATCTCCCTCATCTGGACTCCGATTCAACTGATTTTTTTTTTGAATTTGGGTTTTTTTCCACAAAGAATCCAGATCTACAATTAGAGTTTGTAGATCTTGCACTAAGACTTCTAGATCTGCACCGAAAACTTGCTGCCCTGAAAAATTATCTACAACCCCACCGATTTTTAAATCAGCAATATCTCCTTCATCCGGACTCCGATTTGACCGATTTTTTTTTTTAAATCGGCTATTTTTTCAGAAAGAATAGAGATCTGCAATCAGATTTTGTAGATCTTGAACCAAAAATTACATATCTGATCTACAAACTCGCCGCCCTTGAAGCCTTGCAAAAATGAAAAAAAAGTCTCCACTTTTGTGCCCAAGAAAGTGCTCTGATACCACTTCTTGTAGCTCTGATACCACTTGTTGTAGCTTCGATACCACTTGTTGTAAATATAACCCAAGATATTATAGATCTGATAAGAAATTATAAGATAATGCAAAGAAACCCATAAATGATATGAAATGATTCTTTATTGATCAAACCTTTAAGGTAGGGCAACACCACACAATCACTCCTTAAGGAAGGAGAATACTCCACAAGCCATATGCTTGTTCATACAAGACAATTTCTCTTCATATCTCTCCATGTGGAGTCTCTAGCCTCTATATAGGCCTCATACATACAATACCATGCATCATTACCATGGTTTCCTCATACCATCAACTAATACCATGGGCCCCTTACATTATTATTAACTACTTGTGGTCCCTTACATGACATGGGTTAACCACCTTATTTATTACTATGGCCCATCCCATTATTACATTATTACCTTGGGTACCTCCCTCTGTACCCCATATTACCCCCCCTAGGTACATAACAGAAATCCGCCATCAATCAATCCAGCTTGATCCAACGGTTATTGCGTAATCTCGCATGAAATCATGCACGATGCATAACAAGTAGAGAGCACGAGAAAAGTGGTTTTCTCATGCTATGTGTCACTTGCTAAGGTTAATCGTGTGAAATTTTGCAATTTCTATTATAGCCTTTAGGGTGCATGAGATATCACTTGCACTTATCAATACCAACCACGTGCTTAATTCATGTTTATAATAGAGGCATGCTTAAGGAAAGGTTTAGCGCTTAAACTCAGTATTAACGCTTAAACTTAGTATTTAGTGCTTGACACTTATTGACTGTGATTTATAAATAAAATGTATGAATAGAAAAAAAATACCTGATAACCAGCCAAATGTCTGTAGCAGTTGCCAGAGAGGGGCAACAGTTATGAGAGAGGGGAAAACCTGTAGAACAATTATCAAATCCTTGAGAGAGGGACAGCTGTGGTCAGTTCGGCAAAATAGATAGAACATAGGCAGAAAGGAGTTACAAAGTAGAGAGGGAAGCCAAAAATGGTGCTGGCTCTGATACTATGTTAGACCAAGAGGTAACTCTTGAAATGTAATCATATTATTCATTCAGGTTGTTCATCATTATAAATAATAGGGAGTTACTATTCAGTTCATCTCCCAATGGCTCTTCCTTTCCTTTATTATGTATTTATGCTAATTATAGTTATTCACCCAATCCCTATGATTAGGTATCAACAAATCATGACTGGCTTGCAGACCAATTTAGAATCCTCATCAAAACATCACACCTATTGAGAATATTTAGTACTCAATCAGACTTGATCCATCACTTGAGTGAAACCATAGAAATCAATTTTTATTCTCAAAAAACCCTTGATGGATACACAATATACACACTTTTAATCAATAATATTCTAGAAGGGCTATATATACTATTGATTAGTTCAAATCGATGATTAATACCATGGGCTTTATCATGGGTGAATTGAGACGACCAAATAATACCATGGGAAAATTCTATTGTAATTTTTCTTCTTAGCGCAACACCTTCAATGCAATGAATCATTAAATCATACTTCATCCTCATGTTAAAAATGAGATCACCCTGCCACTTTCAGTCACATCATAGAGACATATTATTAATTAGAGAAACATATATTTAGTCATATTGCATCAACGAAATACACCAGGACTAGTATTGTTGATATAAAACACTCAGACTACCAATATCAGGTTTTAAAAAAATCCATGCGGCTACATCAGTCACCATCATTAACGTCGATGACAACACAATAATGTCAACACATCCTGCAATGGGTAAGATTTAAAATTTGTGTGCACATAATCTATGGTTTCCCTACACTATAGTGTTCCCCATAACATGTTGAATCCTTCACCAGGCCTTAACACCATGAATCCATCTATGTTTTATCATCCATGTAGCTATCTGACCTATCACATGCTATATCTCTGGCCCATGGTGAGTCATAATTTACATTTACTCTCGAGTCATCCACATATTCAGAGGCTACTGTGGAGATCTCTATCCATGAAAATATATGGCATCCTTTCTATAACATGAATATCCTCAATGTAGCATTGATCTACTACACCCACGTCTCTTCAACCTATGTAAAATTTCACAACTTGTTCTAGATATTGTGGTATTTCATCATCCATAATACCACTATTATAAAAAGAGAGAGAAATTAAAACTTAACGGCAACACATGGACACGATAAATTATCCCAGAAACTCTTCCATAAAAACCAATTCCCAATAATAGATCTATTTTTTTTCCAAATACATATAATAAAATCACCATACCCTTAAATAGGTTATATTGCATGAAACAACTATGGGAAAAACCATGGGTTACAAAAAACTTGAGCCTATAAATTTCCAACATTAAACCTATAAAAGGTTGTATCAAAATTTACTCTATGAGTTATTCAATTTTACCCCAACTACCCTAACATGTTCCACTAAAACACCAAGAGTATATCTAGTAGCTCGCAAGGAATATATACCGATAATAATTTAGCCTTCCAATCATCATGATTATTAATTTACAGTGGAGAATATGAAAACCTAATTAAGCCTTAGTATCTGTACAATAATTTGGTATTTTCCCCATGGATCTCAAGTCATGATCCATAATATTCAATAGAGTTGCAACATAGAATAACATTAGTTTTGTAGCATCATAACTACGTGGTCACGGTATTGTAGAAATGGTGTCATAGAAACATAACAACATGGTGGCGTTGTATCAATGGTGTTAAAGTAATGGTATAATAGCGACAAAACAACAAGGTGTTGTTTCAATAACAATGTTATAGGAATGATGTCATAACATTGTAACAATAGCGTGTTGTTGCAACAAGAGTGTTGCAACAATGTTGTCACAGCAGCATAATAATAGAGTGATGTTGCAGAAACAATGTTGTAGAAATGGTTTCATAACAATGTAAATGTAGGATATGGTTGCAATGATGGTTTTTTAGTAGCCAAAAAACATCATGGTGTCGTATCATGCTTATTTCTTCTCCTAATCTACTAGCTAAAATCAATCAATATAGATTTATTGTGATGAATGATGATCTTACTTCAGACACTATTACTAAGAAAAATTATCTTCACTCTTATATGGAGTTGGCTATATAAATTCAAGAGAAGTTCCTCATAGGAATTCCATCTCTTCATTAGAAACCAATGATGCATCCTCAGAAACTTTATTCCTCCACTTAGTCAAATACTCACAATACTCATTGTTTCATATGCTCTTGCTAAGCCACTCTTCTAGGGGCTCCCTGATTTAAAATCCCAATTAATCATCACAGTGTTTGGAATAGGATACCCATATGGAGTATTTCCCTAGTTTCAATATCTTCTTATAGATTTTCCTTGGCTATAACTATCATCAAGAGAGAGGGATACACATGTACTTTTGGAAGGCAAGTGATTTTTCTTGGTGAGTGTTCGATCATAGGTGTGTTAATGTTCTTCTATTGTGGATGAGAAGAAAGGTGAGCCTCTAAGAGAGAGGTAATAGTACCACTCTACTAGAGACAAACACGAACAAGAAGAATCCATATAACAACAAGTGGAATAGTCCACAGACATGCGATGATCATGTAACCATATTTATTAAGAAGTATTATGTCTAACATCCAGTGGATTATTCCAAAAAGATGTGAAAACCCTAACAACCATTATAGCACATTCTCAACATGATAAGCACTAAAATAACTGAAATATTTCAACTACTTTAGCATAGGTGAAAACAAACATGAACTATAAACATTCAATGAAATTTCTTACAAATATTCATAATCCATGCATGAATAATGTACTAGCCATTAGGATTCATATATTAAGTAAAATCGCTCAGACACATGTATATAGTGAATGCCACTAGCTCCAATAGTGGAGCATTGGAGTCACTCCTGACTAGCCAAAAGAATTAGCTTGTCTCTCTATTGCCTTATAGGAGGAGCCAAGGTGAAAAGTTCATTTTCTCATAAAATGACGGTGTATATATAACCAAGTGTTGATGCTTCACCTTCCATCTGACTCTTTGACTACCCTCATGACTATTTGACTTCACATGACTTTTCGACTTTACATGACTCTTCATATTCTATATGTGTCCTTTGTACTTCCACTTTACAATACATTTTGAGTAATAATTTACATGGTCCACAATAATGATGTGGCATATGACAACTCATACCATGACATGACATGACACTCCTTGGTATATGTCTTCAATAAAAGATTTGTCCAATGCTTCATCTTCACAAGAGATATGCTTTCTTCTTCATATCTATCCTCTCAAAGGGTTGTGAATTGGATAGAGTCTTCATGTGGTCCTGATCTTTGGCCTTCTTTTGTAATCCATTGTTCCTTCGTCTTCTTATTTGATGATCATATTATCTCCTACACTCCTTGGGTGTCCTGTAGCATGTCCTCATTATCCATCTCCTTCTTCATGATCTTTCCATAGCATGATAGAGTTCTTCCATCTACAATCCAATCATGACAAGATGACATCAGTCGGATAAAAATCTAGTATAAGATGTTGCATGATGATCCATTGACTGAGCCAAAACTAAGTGGTAGGCCAAGGGATAGCCTCAGTGACTCTGCATTTACATAGCTTGGACAATCAAGGTAGAGGATTGAGCCTTGAGACTATGCAATGCACAGTTCAGGTTGAACTGATGAAGGAGATTACACAGTTTGGGAGCTCTGTGAGGCAGGTTGAGTAGTTAAGAATTGATTCAATGAGTTGTGCAATTATAGGTGGAAACATACTCCTATTAATCATGCAGTTGCACATTTCAAGAGCTTAAGATTCAAGCTTGAGTTCAGATATTGTGCAATGCATAGCTGGGGCCAAGATAGAGGGCTAAATTACACAATTTTGGAGGATGAGACTCGAGCTTGAGCACTAAAACTATGTAGTGTATATTCCTAGGAGGAAATAAATTTTCATTTCATAGTGTCAAGAGGCAAGGTTAGAGGTTGAGGGTCAGGACTGCACAATGTGCAATTTAGGAAGGCCAGATGAGGCTAATTTGGGATCGATGAAACTTCTGCGAAAAGTGATAGGAATTGATTGTGATCAGACATGTAGACACTTGAAGCCAAAACATTTCTCATCTAGGACACATGAACACACACTTCCTTTAGTGTGAAAACCTTCTCAACAACTTATGGAAGGTGCAACACTTAGGATACATTTTGCAATGATAATGATGACACTTGTGCGACAATGTGTGACACTTTGTGAATGAGTGTGAAACATGTGTACATGATAAGAAAAATCATTATCACAAACATTTCCCCTTCAAACAAACCAAAACTCCATTTTACATGATGAGTGACAATTCCCATGCTAAAAGAGGACACTTACGATATGAAAACAAAACTGTGAACGACACTTGCAATATGTGAATGATAGTGAAAACCACAAATGCAAAGGCAAAGGTAACATGAAAATGATGCTATTTAAAGGGAAATCAAGTGGAAGTGAGAGTCATTAACATAAAAATGATGCTTTTGATGGTAAAAGTGCACAAACATGATAATTGGAGAAATTCACGAAAATAGAGGTACGATCGCAATCATAGTGGAGGACTGTTGACGGCGATGCACACTAACTGCCAACAGGGATTGAATATTTAATTGTAATAGTCTTGATGCACCATGTTATGCTTTTTCAAGCTTGCATAAAGGAATGCATTCATGAACTTGTTGTGGACTGAGCATGTGTGAGAAAGTGACTTCGACACTTCTAGTCCAAGAACGGAGCTAAAAAATAATCAACTAACCAATAAGTGACTACAGATTGAGGGATCACAAGATCCATAGTAGGTTCCAAAATTTGAGTGTACACAAAATTTTGGAGGGTGTTTGTTACAACGACGACACTTGGCTACACACTAGTAGAACTCTAGCTTCTCTGGCTTGGTCAATTCTTTTGTGTAGGGTCTAGTTCTTAAGAAATTATTCATTCATCATTGAGATTACCATGTATTCCCCACTTACCCCATGCATAAACATAATCCCCTTCATTCCTTTACTGGTTTAAACAAAAACATAAGATCAGTGATCAAATAATTTTTTGAATCACAATAGGGTAGTGAAGTTTGTGAGCTTTAGATCTTCTAAGTATAGTTTGCATCTCAGGTGTTGCTTTGTTGCCACCAATGTTGTACATTACCTTGACAGAGTCACTTCAAGGACAAAAAATTCTCCACTGCTAGCAGGCCTAGTCAGTACCTTGACAGAGTTGCTTGCTTCACCTCTCTATGAAGGAAGCCTTTCTCTTCTTTTGCCTTTATTTATTATTTTATTTTCGACTATGTATCGAAACTTATTTATTTCATGGGAGGAAGAGGGATCCTGAGTTATTAAGAGAAGTATAGGTTGTCCCTTCAGATAATCATATATAAGACCTCTGATATTGGTTTGTTCATTTAGAATTTCCCCTTGTCCTCCTCTACTTGATTGTATCAACATAAAAACATCGAAACATAAAAACTAGAGAGTAGGCATTAGGTTTCCATAATAGAGATGGAGGTCATGGTTTGACAAAAGGATTTCTTAATAGAAGGATCATATTTTCCATTGGAACATCATTGACCAAAAGTTGTAACCAAGAAAAGTAATAAGGATAGAGAGTTAGTGAAATGTTGCAGTGTAATAAATTCCTTTTCTATTTTGCCACATTCTCTTTTGATCCAACTAGGCATATTCATACGAGGTCTCACAAAATGAAAGGAAAAAAACACACAACAAGGAAACAAAACCAAAAGACAAGACAAAAAGTCGCTAAAGAAAAACATTGTGCGAAACCCAAACCAAAAAACAAAAGACAAAGGACAGGGAACAAATGCAAGATGAATGTGCAAGTAAAATAAAATGTAACTAGAAATACTCCTAACCTACCCAACTAGAATATCTAGGTCATGTATAATGGAATTTCCAACATAGCCACCATAATTGTTCCTAACCTGCAATTGTTGGCGTCCCAAATTTCTCTATTTTTACCCTATTCCCATAAGCCTTAACCTCTATTTTATCCCTATTTAACTCTCTCATTCTTTCACTAGTCCAAGATAATCATTTATTCCTACATATACTTTGTATTTCATAATTAAGATTTGTTAAGTGCTTTATCACATACTTTACATACATTTGATACCTTTTAGTATCTCTTGTAACTTATGTTTAACTCTCCTAAAAGCAATTGAAGAACTAAGTGTAAATCATTATTTAGCATGATCATTGCAGGAATATTCCTGCACTGCCAACGAGTTGCTCCATGATCTCCTTGATATTCCACGCAGGCATCTTTTATCCATGAATCCTAGTTCGGTTGCAGACTATTTGAGGATGGACATTGGCAGTGTATAGTCAGGGATGCTTGCCAAGAATATGATCTACAGCCAGTGAAGTTTGTGCCTTATTATAACCGTCAGTCGGCTTTGCAATGTTGTTTGTTAGTTCATTCGGCTAAAAGGCTTGAATAGGAAATGACTGTAATTACCAGAATATGGCTAAGACCAAGAGACTATATATAATGTAGACTGTAGGTAGAGCTAACTGAGTGATCTCTAAATTGTAATTTCATTTAATTTGTAATTTTTTATCGCCCTTGGCTGTAGGCTAGACTCGCACTATCTTGTATATTTGCTAATCAATTTAATACAAGGAACGTGCCATGTTTTCTTCACGTTGTGTTTAAGTACTATTGCATTAGTGATTAAGTGTTGAACCATTTCATTTCCTAAATGGGAAATGAGCTGGTTTACCCTTGTTCTTTCACCATTTAAAAAGTCTGTGTGAACAATTATTCATATGCAGTTGTGTGGCTTTGATTTCTGTCATGTTTATTTTAGAGTTCTGAGTTAAATTCATTTCATAGTCAAGCGTGAACGGATCCATAGTCTGGAATTTTAATTAAGTTTATTTATTTCTTACAATTCCTTTCCTACAAATTACTTTCTTGCAATTTCCTTCTTGCAATTCCTTTCCTCTAATTTTTGTCTTAGCTTGCTATTGCTCGGGTCATGCAGGAAGATTCCTCCTGTACTAGTGCATGTAGTTTCCTCCACTCCGATTTTACTTTACAACAAGTGGTACATTCCTTTTCCTGCTTATAATTTCATTTATTCCTGCAAGAAAATGTATTGTCAATTCAAGTAATCATTCTCAATGTTAGGAATTATACTTCTAAAGGATGTTTACATGAATTAAGAAAGAACATTATTACAAACACCATACTTTATACTTGTAGTTTATGACTTAAGAAAAAGGAACAGAAATGTTACAAGTGAGCTGCCGAAAGTTTTTTATGCATGTAAATTACTTTGACTACTGCTTTATTATTTCAAATTGCTTTTTCTTTATGAATTTTACATTCATTTCAAAGTTCAGTTAATTAAGGCATTCTTTTTCACTTTTAATTTATCTCAGAATATAGCTTGCAATTGCAATTCTTTTCAACACATATTTTATTTCTTTTGAAAGTAAATTGGAAACTTTGGTGAAGGAAGCTTTGTCTCGATGCAAGAGCTAGTCTCTTTTCATGGGAACAGAGTGGTCTAAGCCTTTAGGCTGAGAGCACCTCCATAAAGACATAAACACAAATATACATTTCCACATAAGTACCGTACCTACACTAGTGCAAGCAGATTGCAATAGTATAAGAGCAGAATGCTTGGTGTAAAAGAAAGATCAATTTGGAAATAGATCTTTGCAAGGACCCACTTGTTAAATTGTTAGCCATCTATAATGAAGATAAAAATATTATTTCATTTCAGCATTTAAGATTTCTTCTAGTTGTGTGAAAGTTCCTTTACTTGATTTCCTTGCAAATTATTCTTTTACATTCCAACACTAGAATTCCTTTGGTATCGATTATATTTAATATTTTTTTGTTTGATTGTGCAACATTTCATTTAAGAAGTAGTATTAGGAATAGGAAAATTTCATACCACTTCTCGCATTTCCTGTGCTTCATCTCTAAGTTTACGAAACCCCTGGGTTGACAATTAAGTGTTGAGGAGTTTGCTTAAGTGTAATTCCTACACCCAACAATTTGGTGTTGTTTCTAGGGAGGTAATTTGAATTGGTAAGAATTTTCCATTTTTTGCAATAGTGGTAAGTCTACAATTATTTTTTCTACATTGTGCTTCTAATTGCTTGAACGAATTTATAGGTGTCTAGTTATTTTTAAGTTGCAACATTTTTATTGGAATTTTGTTTTGTCATTTTTTGAAATGAATTCCTAAAAGAGGTAGGGGTCCGAAGCCCACTAAGGGCCAAAGAAATACTGATAGATATAAATCCAAATCTCATATTGGGCCTGCTTTTGCAGGCAAAAAATCCAAACAAACCTAAACTCATCATGCAGGAACAATCCACTTAGGCTCTAGCAACAATGGTCCAGGTGTGACACAACCCACAAAGGGGAGGAAGGGCACTATTAGAACCAATAGTCAGCCTTCACAGCCTCTTGATAGTGGTTCATGTGGAAAAACAACAATGGCGGATCAGGAAGATGATGTAGAAGGAACTGGTGAAAATCAAGTAAATGAGGAATAATCCACTTTTGTATTTCCAATTATGGATCCTGATGCACAAGTACAAATGAAAAATATTTCACCATCAGATCTTCCTCATTTCTACAGTAAGGTGCATGAAGGTCGAGAACATTTCTGATGTGAGTTTAATATTTTGCGTAGAAGTTATGATTATTCATCTAATGCCCACGAGTTAAAGCTATTTCCTGCAACTCTCAATGACGCAGCACTCCGTTGGTTCGTCAGACTAGGGAGAAATACTATATCTTCTTGGGAATAAAAGAAGAGAGTGTTCTTTCCAAAATATTAGGAATACTATAAGACTAGAGATATTCAGTATGAAATCTTCACTATTATGCAAATTGATGATGAGACTCTAGAGGACTACTTCGAGAGATTCTTGTACAACCTCCAAAGGTCAAATCACAAATTTGATCTAAGTACCATTAGAACCTTGTTCTTATGGGGGCTTACTCATGATGCTAGGAATAATCTAAATCTATTAGGACAAGGGGATATTTCTCAAAAATATTTTGATTAAATCTGTGACTTGGGCAGGAACGAATATAGATCCCATAAAGGAATTCATAATAGAAATAAGAAAGTTGAATCTACTGATGCTATGATTATTGGATTAGAAAAAAAGATGGACAATATGAAAATTGAAATAATGAATATTCTTAGTAAACGAATAGACTCTTTGAAGTTTCAGCAAAAACTTGTAGAGGAACAAGAGTCATTGTTTATTTTTTGTCCAAAATGTAGAAGAAAGCATGTTTTAAGAGAATTTCCTCTCGATGTTCAAGAAACTAATAGATGTGTAATTATTATAGAGAACCATGCCACAGAAAAATGTCGCTCCATACCTGGGCTGAAATTTGTACTTGAAGGAGGACAACCTAAAGCCGAATCACTGCATGTTATGGAGGCATGAAGAAACTGGCCTCAGGTAAGTGTAGGTATGGCTCATGAACCTACACCACATTTTTTTGGTTATAATACACATTCATATTCCTATCCTAACAATAGTCACTCTAAACATTGGTAACATGGGAACCCATGTCATTATGGATAACCCTCTCAATATTGGCAACAAGGATGGAGAGGGCCAAACCATTCATATCATTCACATCATTCCTATCTTGCAACTATGCAGTCATACCCTCCTACATATGCACCTTACTCAATGCCACAACCATCATTACCTTAGCTAAGTCAGCCAATGCCATCATTTTCTTTACCTCCACCATTTCGACATTCTCAGCTACCTTCCCACCCTTTACCCAACCCCAATAACAAAGTGATGCATATGATCCATTCTATGAACCCACTTTCCTCATCCAAATATCAATCCATGCTAGTTGGAGTCAATGTCCTCCAATTGAAATCAAGGAAGATAGTAACCTCAGAAAATCAAAAGCAGCCTATGGTGATTATCAATGAGAAAGGTGAGGAAGAAACTCCTGACCATTCTGAAAATGATGAAACCGTCCAACCTATCCCCGTAAATTTTGAGCCTTTTTCATCTTATTCCAACTAACCTCCCTATCTAGAGAGGTTAGTTGTGGAGAAGAAAGACCCCATTCCTAAGTCTAGCTTGGCTTTTGAGCTTATGATCATAAAGGTACCTTTGCTCCAAGCTATTAAAGAGATCCCCACTTGCACAAAAAACATTAGGGAACTTTGTGTCAAGAAGCCAGCAAGGAGAAGATTAGATCCTCAAACCATTCAATTTGTTGGTAGAGCAGCAGAGTTAATGATGAGGTGTATGCACATGGAGAAATATACTGACCGCAGAAACCCTGTCATCTCTCTTCAGATAGGTGATGTCCTTATCTCCAATGTACTTATAGACCTAGGGGAAACCATTAATGTTATGACCAAGAAAACCATGGATGAAATTGGATTGGTCCATATTCATCCTACTCCCACTATGCTTGAACTAGCTGACAGATCCAAAATCAAGCAGGAAGGGGTGTTGGATGATGTGGTTGTTTCTATAGACTCTTGTAAATACCCCACAAACTTCATTGTGATTTAGCAAAATATCCCTATGGGAGGACATCCCTTGATCTTGGGATGGCCATGGCTTGCTATAGATGATGCTTATATCATATGCCATTCTGAAGACATGTATATTTCCCATGTAGATTCTAGGAAGAAGGTCATCTTGTATCCACCTACTAGATCCATTCAGGAGCTCCAAGAAACTTTATGGTTAGACTATAGTGATGATGAGGAGACTCAACCTATTTCATTGATACATCAAAATGTTGAGCTCTTTAGGAGGGTGGGATTTAAGACTTCCTGAACAATCAAGACACCATGCCCAATTTTGAGTCAATGAGTTAGATTTGTATTCTAGATTTTCATAAAGATATGACTCTCTACATCCCTCCCCACCATCTCTAGTGACACATCTATGCACTCTTGAGCCTGATACCACTCTTCTTGAAGTTAGTCCACGTAAATCCTTACATATTAGTTCAGACTTGGATTCTTCCTGGCAAGAGAAGCTTGTGAATTTTTTGGGAAACTATATTCATGCCTTTGCATGAGGCTATGAAGATATGAAAGGAATCCGTCCTAAAACTTGTACACACCATAGCTATATTCAGGATGGAGCACAACCTGTCTGACAACCCCAAAGGCGAATGAACCCAACTCTAAGAGATGTTGTAAAGGAAAAATTGCAAAAACTCTTACATGTTGATTTTTATCTATCCTATTTCTGATAGCCAATAAGTCTCTCCATTGGTCTTAGTTCTGAAAAAATATGGGAGATGGCACATTTGTATTGACTATAGAGAATTGAACAAAGCCACTCTCAAAGATTACTTCCCCCTTCCTTTCATCAATCAGGTACTTGTTACCCTTGCTGGTAAGAAGTACTTCTCTTTTATAGATGGCTTTAGTGGGTATAACCAGATATAGATTGCACCAGAGGATCAAGACAAAGCCAATTTTACATGTCCATGGGGTACATTTGCTTACCGAGTGCTTCCCTTTGGGATATCTAATGCCCTGGCTACCTTTTAAAGGGTGGTCTTGGTTGTTTTTCCTAACCTTCAGTGTGTTGAAATATATATGGATGACTTTTCGGCGTTTTGTGATTCAATTCAGGAAGCCCTCAAGAATCTAGAAAAAGTGCTTCTTTGCTACCAAGAATCTCATCTCGCCTTGAGTGATAAAAAATGTAGATTAATATGCAATGTAGGGGTGGTTCTTGGCCATCTTATTTTTGAAAAAGGTATCTAGGTTGACCCTGCGAAAATAGAAATTATTTTGTGTCTTCCTATACCCAAAACTCAAAGGCAAGTGAGAGGTTTTCTACAACATTCAGGCTACTATAGGAGATTCATTGAGAATTTCTCAAGGATAGCTACCCCCATTTTCTGACTTTTGGCTAAAGATAGTGAGTTTTCTTGGTCCACATCTTGCCAACAGTCCTTTGAGACATTGAAGGAGAAACTAGTCTAGGCACTAGTTTTGAGAGGACCAAACTGGTCCCTGCCATTTCATATTTCCTCTGATGCCTCAGATACTGCTATTGGTGTAGATTTAGGACAATATTATCACAAACAACCTTATGCTATTTATTTCATTAGTAAAATCTTTTCACGCACTGAACGAAATTATACAGTTACTGAGAAAGAGTTTTTACCTGTATTTTTTTCCATTAATCAATTTAGACATTATATTATTGGATATGAAGTATTTGTGCATACTGACCGTTCCGCAATAAGATATTTGATGAATAAAACATTAACTAGTAGTAGAGTGACTAGGTGGTTATTATTGTTAGAGGAATTTAATATTACCATTATTGATAGACTAGGAAAATCTAATGTAGTAGCTACTTATCTTTCAATATTAGTGAATCCTAGTGAAGCAATTCTTGTTAATGATGATTTTCCTGATGAACATATTTTTGTCGTGTCAAAAAAATCCCCATGGTTTGCTGACATAGCTAATTATTTAGCCACTAGAAAATTAGCACCTCACTTATCCGCTCATGAAAAGTAGAATATCATACAGAAAAGTGTTGCATATTCCTGGATTCCAGGATACCTCTTTTACACCAGAGTAGATCTCATTATCTATAGATGTGTAAGGGAGGATGAAGTGTCTAATATTTTAAAATCTTCCTATGGTGAATCTTCTGGGGGTCACTTTTCCGATAAACGAACTACATACAAAGTGTTACGAGCAGGCCATTTTTGGCCCTCCTTGTTTAAGGATGCCAAAAATATGTTAAGTGATGTGAGAGTTGTCAGTGAATTGGCCAACGTAATCAAACCAATGAAATGCCTTTATGACCTCAGGTTATGATTGAGCCTTTTGAAAAATGGGCCATTGATTTTGTAGTACCAATAAATCCAACATCATTAAATAGAAAGAATATGTTGGTTTGTAAGAATATGTTGTTTGGTAGAAGCTAAAGCTATTTCTTTTGCTACTGAAAAAGTTTTCATTGATTTTATTTTAATTGAAATCCTTACTAGATTTTGTGTGGCTAGAGAAATTATTTCTGACAATGCACCACAGTTTATTTCTAATCTGGTAGAAGGTGTGATGAAGTAGTACAAAATACGGCATAGGAAATCTACAATGTATCACCCGCAAGCAAATGGTTAGGTGGAGTCAACAAAAACGGTGATTAAGTCCATCCTCACAAAGAATGTACATATTCATAGAAAGGATTAGGCTGATAAATTACTGGAAGCATTTTCGGCATACCAAACCACTTGAAGGAATAGCACAAGACACACACCATATGAGCTGGTGTAGGGAAACAAGTCCTCTTGCCAATAGAATTCCAGATAGAGACTTTTAGGACTACAATCCAGTTGGGGCTAAATCTCTCTGAAACACAACAACAGTGTCTTCTACATCTGAATGAGTTAGATGAATTCTGAAGGGATTGTATTCAGCAAAATATCTTGTTTCATCAACATTGCAAGAAGTGGCATGACAAGTCTATCCAGAAGAAGCAATTCCAACCAAGTGATTGGGTGCTCCTTTACGATTCTAGATTCAAATAATTTAGAGGGAAATTCCATTAATGCTAGATGGGATGCTATGATATGTTCAAAGTGTTTGAAAATGGAGTGGTGGAGATCAAAACTATTGATGGACAAAATTTTTTGTTCCTCATAAATGGGCAAAGATTGAAGGTATAGTATCAGCACCTTACTAAAGGAGATTTTATGTAGCAAGCCCAACGACAGTTTGAAAAGGAGTTCGTAGGTGGTAGCACCAACGTATTGATGATTTGATTCTTTCTTTTCCTCATTAGAAAAAAAATAATAAAAAAGAAATGACAAAAGAAAATTAAAAAATTCCCATAATTATGAAAATCATTTGACTGGATCAACCTGAAAACTAGCATGCTGGCAGGAACATTGAAATTTCAATAAAAAGGGAATGTCACTTGATTTTTTTATATGTTCGCTACCACCAAGGAGAAGAAAGTTCAAGGAATCCATCCCTTACTCAAGTTTGGGGTAACTAACATGGAAATTTTATTCAAGTAAATGCTTAATTGTCGCCGCAATTACTTTTTCTGGTACTAGTGTAGACATACCTTTAAGATAAAATTTTGCCTTTCTTCTATTTCCTCATTTCATAATTTCCACTATTTTTCTTTTTCTAAATCCCCAATGAATTACCCTCCTCTTTCTTCTAAAGAAAACTAACCTTACACGATATCGTAAAATCCCTCTCTTTCCCTTGAATTTTTTTCCACATCCCATTCGTGTTTATCCCCCTTGGTGATATTGTTCTTGGAATCCCTGCAGTAATGTTCCTTCACATTCTAAAAATAACCCCTTTCCCATTTATTTATTCCCTGATAGATTGATTGCAGAATTTGATGCAGTCAATCCAGAAGGCATGCTTATGAAACACCAAAGGATGGCGAGTAAAACTTTCCTTGTATATTGAGGCAAAAACAAAAATTGCAGCTATAGAATTGTGTTCTATCAGAATTTTTATTTTGGTAAAATCCCTCGTGTAAGATGCGTAGTGCAAGTAGTTAGTGCAAGCATGATGCAATGCAAGCAGTCACTGCAAGCATGATGCAGTGCAAGTAGGATCAGTGCAGGAGTGCGGCTGACTATGGAAACAAGTGTAAAACAAATTTCACATGGTACAGGAGCATCTTATGAAGAATTTTTATGGAATTTTATTACTCTATACATGAGTGATTCCTGCACTAATATATCATAGGAATATATATTTTAATTGATACTTCTTTTATCATTTACTGACTTAGGAAAATTTTTGAAGTACAAGATATATTGGGTTCTGAAATCTAATTTTTTTAATGGGTACTGAAATATGTCTTAATTGAATTATGAGGTAGATTGTGGGATTGTACAAGTTGTCTGAAAACACATAACTCACCTCCCTTTGAACCAATCTCCCATAATTTTTTCATCATTGTGTTACCTCCTAACCCAATCATTATGATCATTACACTGCCTACCACATAAGCCTCTGCAACATCCAATCATTATTACTCACCCCTAGTAGGATGATACATATATGCATCTGAACTAAGGAGCCGTTCTTTTATCATTAAACCTGATTGGTTGGATGGGACTGAAAAGATGAAGGATGGATGGACCTCCAACATAAAATTCTCAGCAACCATTGGCATCGATCACTAAAATCCTTTTGAGGTTGTGACAAGGAATTGTGGGAAATTCGAACATGGCACCTGTAAGGAATGAGCCACTATCCTTGAAGGAAATAGAACTAACTACGGAATACAGGAACAGTCTTGCACTATTGCAAGAATCAATATTCCTTCCATTTTTACAAAAGTTTGATGGCTTCAACATGGACATGGTGCTGGAGTTTGCGAAGACGTTTGGAGGAGGCCGAGCTAGGGTTGTTTCATTACAATTAAAAGCCATGGAGGAGTCCATTGTGGGAGTGACAAAAAACTTAAAGTTAACTAGAAGAATGGGTTTATGCAAAGTGCCATGCTTGGAAAATGGCAAGACCTCCTGTACATACTACAAAACTTTGTGACCTACAAGGGACATTACACGTTAGCATTTGTGTACCACATGATATTTTTGTTGCATTTTGAGTCCAGTAAACTTATTAATTTTCCTTACTACCTGCTCCAAAGTCTCCAGAAAATAGCAAAAGGTGTGCAGAGTGGGAATGCAAGACAAGTCACATATAAGCTATATCATTATGAGCTTATCACAATCATCATAAAGAAAGTGCTGGAAGAGAAGGGAGTGACCTGGGAGGCATTCTTGAAGGATTTTTGGGAAAGGAGTGCATGGAAGTCTGCTAGCATGAGTACAAGAAAGAAAAGGAAGGCAGAGACATCATGCCCTGCCAAGAAAAAGGGTAAAAGCATGCCATTGCAAGCGGAAAAGAAGTCTGTCGAAGACACTTCACTCTCAGCAAAGAAAAGAAAAACTAGAACCTCGATAAGGAAGAAGACTGTCTCTCCAGGGAAGAATCAGTATCAGTCAATCTCTCTGATTGTGATTGATGAATCACCTCAAGTTTCGCCTAAAGACCATAACCTTTCATTACTTGCAGATGTAGAAGCCCACATCATGGTAAACAAAGAAAACGTTGAAAAGGAAGACAACATATTGTTTTCTACCCTTGTTCACAGATTAAGAAGGAAGAATATGACATCGAGTGTGTAAGAAGTTCAATCAGATGATCACAAGGATGATGAGGCACAACACATGGAGGTCCTTGAAAATTTCTATGAATAGGACATCAAGTCCCTCAAATTTTTTGATGAAAAGGGTATTGAAGCCCTTGCTCATTTAAATGAATAAGGTAATGAATACCCTAAAGAGTTGGAAGAATAAGGCATTAGAAACCCTGTGGATTTAAGTGCAAAAGGTACTAAAACTCTAGGCATGAAGGTTGTGGAGAGCACCAAAACCCTCTATGATAAGGAAACCCTAGGCATGGAAAATTTTGGTGATTTCATAATGCAAACACTGGACGACCTTAATCTCGACGATGACAGGACTTTCTTGGAGTCTGTTGCAAAGAAGGTATTTACACGAGAGGATCTTAGCATAGAGACCTCTACCCTCTACCTAAATAAAATAATAGTGGAGTTAGAGTAGCAATTTCATGACCTGGAGGCTTTGAACTAGGTCATGAAGGAGCGAAATTGGAAAAAGCAAGGTGAGGTAGAGCTGCTCGCAGAAGTCATAAACAAAAACAACAAGTGAAAGTATGGAAGTATCGGGCTTCCAAGTGCTACAAATGAAGCAAGAAGGTGACTAATCAGTTGAAAGGAGCCCGAGGTAAAATGCCAAAGGTAGGGAAAGCAAGGATAAGTATTGAAGTACATGATTGAGAGCTAGCCACCCAATTTTGAAGATTTTTTGCAGAAGGTAAAATGTTGTCTTAGGACACAAAACAGCTTAGGGATGGGAGGATTTTGGTGTCCCAAATTGCTCTAATTTTAGCCTATTCCCATAAGGCTTAACCTCTATTTTATCTTTATTTTACCCTCTCATTCCTGCACTAGTCCAAGATAATCATCTATTCCTACATATAAATTGTATTTCAAATTAAGATTTATTATGTGCTTTATTAATTACTTTACATAGATTTGATACCTTTTTGATATCTTTTGTAACTTATGTTATCTTTCTTAAAATTAATTGAAGAAGTAAATGTTAATCATTATTTAGTGTGATCAGTGCAGGTAGATTCCTACACTACCAAGGAGTTGCTTCGTGATCTCCGTGATATTACATGTGGGCATTTTTTATCCACGACTTCTAGTTTGGTTGCAGACTATCTGAGGATGGAAATCGGTGCCATATAGTTAGGTGTTATTGCCAAGAATATGCTCTATGGCCAGAAAATTTCGTGCCTTATTATAACCATTAGCTAGTTTTGCAATGTTTTTGTTAGTCCACTCGATAGAAAGGCTTGTATAGGAAATGACTGTAATTAGCAGAATATGGCTAAGGCTGAGAGACTTTATATAATGTAGACTATAGGTAGAGCCAATTGAGTGATCTTTGAGTTGTAATTTCATTTACTTTGTAATTTTGTATCGTCCTTGGTTCTGGGTTGGACTCGTACTATCATGTATATTTGTTGATCAAGTCAATACAGCGAATACGCCATGTTTTCTTCACACTTTATTTAATTGCTATTTCATGCATGATTAAATTCTGAACCATTTCATTTCCTAAATGGGAAACGAGTTGGTTGGCTAGGGCCCAACCAACCCAGCTCATTTACACTTGTGCTTTCACCATTTAAAAAGCCTATGTGAACATTTATTCATTTGCAGTTGTGTGGCTTTGATTGATCTTATGTTTATTTCAGAGTTCTGAGTTAAACTCACTTCATAGTCAAGCGTGAGCAGATCCATAATTTAGAAGTTTAATTAAGTCTATTTCTTTCTTTCAATTTCTTTCTTGCAAATTACTTTCTTGCAATTTCCTTCCTATAATGTTTTTCCTCCAATTTTTGTCTTAGTTTGCTTCCTTTCGGGTCGTGTAGGAAGATTCTTCCTGTACCACTGCATGTAGTTTCTTGCACTCCAGTTTTACTTTAAAACAACTGTTATGTTCCTTTTCTTGCTTATAGTTTCATTTATTCTTGCAAGCAAGCGTATTGCCAATTAAAGTAATCATTCTCAATGTTAAGAATTATACTTCTGAAGGGTCTTGACATGAATTAAGAAAGAACGTTACTACAAACACCATACTTTATACTTGTAGTTTATGAAGTAAGAAAAAGGAACATAAATGTTACAAGTCAACTTCTGAAAGTTAGTTGATGCATCCAAATTACTTTTACTACTGCTTGATTTTTTTGAATTGTTTTTGCTTTATAAAGTTTACTTTAATTGCAAAGTTCAGTTAATTAAAGCATTCTTTTTCACATGTAATTTATCTCAGAATCTAGCTTTAAATTATAATTCTTTTGAATATGTCTTTTAATTCTTTCGAAAGTAAATTGGAAACTTTGGTGAAGGAAGCTCTATCTCAGTTCAAGAGTTGGCCTCTTGTCATAGGAAGAGAGTGCTCTAAGACTTGAGGCTTAGAGCGCCTCCATAAAGACATTATTCTTCAGTAAATAAGGTAAAATATACTTTTCCACATAAGTACTGTACCTATAGTAGTGCAAGAAGATTGCAATAGTACAAGAACAGGTTGCTTGGTGTAGAAGGAAGATCAATTGGGAAATATATCTTTGCAAGGTCCCACTTGTTAAACTATTAGCCATCTATACTAAAGATAAACATAGTATTTCATTCCAAAATTTAAGATTGCTTCCAGTTGTGTGAAAGTTCCTTTTCTTGATCCTCGCAAATTATTCATTTACATTCCAGCACTAGAATTGCTTTGGTGTCAATTGTCTTTAACATTGTTTTCTATCTGATTCTACAACATTTCATTTAAGAATTAGGATTAGGAATAGGAAAAGTTAATACCACTTCTAGCATTTCTTGTGCTTCGTCTCTAAGTTTACGAAACCCTTGGGTTGACAATTAAGTGTTGAGGAGTTTTCTTAAGTTAAATTCCTACACCAAACAATAATCACAAAGATGTTATTGATTAAAACAAATAGAAAATAATGTGCAATGGAGAATATAATAACTTGTATAAATTGCACAAACAATTGAAGGCCTTACCTGTCAGTAGAAATATATGTCATAGTTACTACTTATAACCAATTCACATTCTTAACCTTTTGACGAGAACCATCATTCAAAAAGCCTCATAAGCTTCTTGATGATGTGCCTTCATTTACATTGAACTCCTTAGTAAGCACGAGGAAAGGTAGAAACTTGTTATTTGTGACAAAGATTACGAGGTAAGATTGTTCCAACCATTCAATCATTGGATTGTAAAATTCATGATAATCCTCTTGAAAACCTCGAAATATTTGTAAAGATGAATTTTCAATTAGAGGGACAAGATTACAATGAGAATCTTGTGAGGGATAATAGATTTGATCATATTCAAAAAGCATTCTAAGACATAGAGGACCTGGCATAAACATTAGCCAAGGTTGAAGTGCCTCAAATTGTTAAAACATATCCAAATAGCGAAATGTTGAATCTGTTATCCCCCACAACGTCCCAGGCTGAGAGGAATCGGTGAAGGTAACCACAGGCCAAGATTTTAGTTTCATAGGTAGCCCTACCAAACGAAAAAGGGCTCTCTCTATGGAATAATAGTGAACAAAGCACTAAGATGCAAATGATTTTAGGCTAGCTAGCTAGGCTCCAGTAGATTTTGGAAAATTTAGGGTTTTTGATGCTAGATAAGGGAGAAAAACCAAGCAGCTAGGTCAGAGGGTCAAAGGATTACAATAGAAAAGATATGAAGGAGCAAGGTAGAAACACTTTTATGATGGATTTTAGGGTTTGTTAGTGTAGTATGGTTAATGAGCATGAAACATGAATTCATTAAGCAAGAGTAAAAAATAACATCTAATAATTTTCCATCAAAATAGAGCTTAGTGAAAAGAATTTTGTTTATAAACTATAAGGAAAACTATTGAAGAGTAGATGAATGGAAAGAGAAATCAACATCGTTCATATAAAGTAATAACAGAGGAAAAAAAACATGACAAACTGACTGCACAAGAATTCCTAAATAATAGCTGCAAAATGTGTCCTTTGATTTCCAAAAATGTCAAATACATGTTTGAAATTTTCTCTAGTTAGATGTCAAACCTCTAGAAAATGATTCTCTTCCATCTTATATAGAAAAATACAACATATGACATCTCATCAGGTCAAAAATTCTATTCAAGTTTCATCATAAATGGCTTTGATTCATCCTCACCTTAAAACTAGGATAGCTGAGACAATTTCCACAATTTATGCTAAAGTTTAGGAGAGAATATCTCCTCATTAATTACAAATTTCCTCATAAAGTGAGGCAAAAACAAACTAAGAAAACCTAAAGTAACATTTATAGATCATGAAATATCGAATTTTCCACTGCTCAATGCTCAGAACATTATTAAACCAGATGGGTCATGCCAGGACCAGAAGGGTCGCAGCAACCAACAAAAGGGTCGCACCAGCATGCACCAAAATAAGAATTTTTATAGAAGGGTCACGCTTGTTGAGAGCTGATTTTGGCATAATTTTAGGAGTCCATTATGCATTCTGAAAGATTTTTGAAGTAGCCCAACATGTCTACTTTCTAATGATCCATTAATCTCCAACAAATACTAATGGTAAGGCCTCCAAAACATGACTTTTCCAACCTTACTTAGAAGCGTCACGCCAGTCCAAATTTAATGGCAGAGACATGAAAAAGCTAATGTTTTTTAAGTTTCTGATCAAAATAGGAAGCATTCATGCAAAACTAAGTTGAGATTTGACATTTACTGATCATTATTATTTCATCCTTGTAGGAAATATTTCATTTGGATGTGTAGGGAAAGAGGTAAGTGCCTCTGTGCGACACTTCTATGTGCCATTTCCTGCAAAATTTTAGAAAAAATTGCAATTACTCCAAAATTTTCAAAATTTTATAAACATAGGCTTAACATATAAGGATTTTTTATCCACCAATTTCATTCTTGTACCCCTTTTTCTTGACTCCCTTTTCTTTCCTTGGAATTGTTTCAGTTTTGTTTTCAATTTCTTGATTTTTATTTGTGCAATCCGATTCCTTGTTTGATAGTGGTGGTCCATGTGCCTCAACATCTGATTTTCCCTGTTAGCCTTATCAAGAAGCTTCTCTAGATGGCTATTGACTTTTCCTAGCCAATATTCCCTATCTTCATTGATTTCCATACCAATTCTGTCTTCAATACTAAAATCCTTGTTTAGTAGGTTTTGGTCTCTTTCTTTTTTCAATGCTCTTTTGGGACCCATTTTACTAGGCCTCTTCCCTCCAACCTTCTTTTCTTGTTCATCATGCTCATCATTCTCTAGCAATGCTTTACCTTTTACCCCTTGTATACTAGCTTTAAACAACTCCTTCTCTAAAAGAAATTGTTTTCGCTACAACTGCTCATTTTCTTGCTCAAGGAAGGAAATAATGAATTTGGCCCTTGCCAAATTATCCAAGAGATCCATGATCTAACAATCCTTCTCTTTGATAACTGGTTGTATGGTTTTATTATCATCTTGGGGCTCCAATTCCACTATGTGTATCTCACAATGGATGATCTCCTCATCCTAAAAATATGATCCCTATTGTGCTGATGTAGAAGGCTTGGACCCTTCCACAATCTGTGGAGCAAACACAAGCATGTTCCCTCTTTGATATGTATTGGTTACCTTAGGTCTAGGTTCCTCTGAAACCTCTTCTTGTTTTCTTGTTTAACCATTCTCCATTGGTTGTGTGGACCTTGATCTTGATGGAGTTGTTTCTCTAGGAGAAACAGTGGAGCTAATACAAGGAGTAGTTTTCAATTTCTCCAGAAAGGTTCCCCAAGTCATTTGCTTGACTAAAATTTGATGCATAACCACAATATTGATCAGGCTATGGTGAAACAATTTGGTGATATGAGGTTTTCCTTTGGTGTGAATTTTTTTCAGTCATCTTGACCACACTCCTATACAGAAAATTGCACAAATTAAGTGTTCTTATAGAGGTGAAGTGCATAAGTAACCGAACATGACACTTATATAATCTAGGGAATCTGCCTTCACATGTAAAATATTTCGTAATAAGCTTCATTAAAGGGACATACTTGTTAAGAAGATGTCTAAAAGGAAAAAGATGTTCAGAATTATCCCTAGCTTTAGGTTTTAGGATTATCTTATAATTTGGAATACGTGTTGTTGAAGAAATAATATTTGTTGAAACACTAAACTCTATACCTGCTATGACAAACTTGTCTATTTTCAAATTTTGGCCAAAGGGGCTTGTCAAAGGGACATGAGAACCAACCTCTGCAACCTTCTCACAAAACTTCATACAACCAACATTTTTGAAATATTTTTGGAAAAATGGAGAAGTATTGATTTCTCTCTAGTTGGATGGCTCAAACCTTGAATGATGTCCTCCCTTGTGAACTTTCTTTTCACTCTCTTGTTCCCTCTCAATTAAATTTGTTGAAGGATAATACCCTAGCTAGATGATGTTGATAAAAATGATGTGGGAATTTTCTCAAAGGTGAAAACATAGTGGAAGGCTAGAATTTGATGAAATTGATGCCAAATGAGTAGTGAAGTGATAGGAGATCTTAGGTTAGGGTTTCATGGATGATAGATGATAGTGGTAAATTAGTAGAAGCTAGCTTTTATTTACCAAAACCTTTGCCAAAGAAATCCCTGAGAAGAAATCAATTTATCTTGATGAAATTCTTTGAAATGATGGTGTAGATGATCACTTACTATTTCTGGAGGCTTAGGGGTTCCTTGAATGATCTTTGGAAGCTGGAAGAAATTGAAGATTATCTTGAAACCAAGAAGAAATCCCAACAATGTGATTTCCTAGAGAGTCACATTGTGGGTCGCTCCTTGGGTAGGACTACCAAAAAGGTCATGAAATGAGCGTAGTGCTTAGAAAAGTCACACCTCCTCAAAAGGGTAGAAAGAATAGGCTCACCTCCTCAAAAGGGTCACACTTCTCTTAAAATGCAAAAAAAAACCTTCGATTTTCACAATTTTTTTCTCCTTTCTGAGTTTGCATAATGATGCCTGAGAGATCTTGAGATTTTTTAAGAGTGAAAATGAGTTAAAAAAAAAACGCATCTTACCCTTTTATACTCAAATTTGGATACTTTATAACCTTTGAAATTTGAACCTTTGCAACTTCATTTGCTTTCTTGAAACATTGGATATTTTTGGAACTGTGAATTGCAGCCTTTGGAACTTTGAAGTACCCATTACATATAAGAACATAAAATTACATTTGAAATCAAAATTCATTGAAAATACTTGCTTATTACCACTTCTCCTTTGTAGGATTTTATGCATGAAATGAAATTTTTAGTGACCTTGAAACCCTAATGACCTAATGGAGACATTGAACTAAATGAAATCATGACTGTGATGACTAATATGATAATGATGGTCTCTCAATGATGATACACTTAGCTGAGTGATGAAAGTGACCAGCATGTGAAATTCTTGAGAGAGTAGAAACAAACCTAGACACACTAACCAGTGACGAAATTTTATTCTGAAAGACTAGTGACATGATAAAATTTGACTTTTAGACCCCTAACGAAACTTGGTAAAAGTAAATTTGATCACTGGTGACAGGTACAACTGAATGAAACTAACATTGGCTCCAGTTGGGGATGGAAGCTCCTTGAAGGTGTCAAGAACATCATAGATGTAGTAGCATTATTAATTGGGCATGGAGTCAAAATGAAAATACTAACTTGAATCTAAAAACTGACAGACTGACTGACCTTTACAAATAATAAACAAAGAAAACATAAACTTTAAACCACCAACTCATCAAGAAGCCTTATGGCTTGCTCATCAGGCTTCAAACTCCTAAAATAGCCACTGCAAACTCTGACATGAAATGTAAATTGGTATATACAATGATCATGAAAATTTCCAAAAATTACTTCAGATGTAGTAGTGCTTGAGAAACCTACCATTGGTTGCTCCTCCCGAATAACATTGGCCATTCATATCTTCCAACACATAAGCATTCTCCCCCCTGAAGGTTGAGATTATGTATGGTACCTTCCATAGGTTTTCAAACTTTTTGTGTTTTCCCTTCTCTTCATTCCGTGCATCCCAATAAAGAACCACATCACCCATGTTCAAGTTGTCTTCTTTGGTCTTGTGGTCATAAATCTTTTTAATCTTTTCCTGAAGCTTGGAAGTATGTTTAAATACTTCTTCCCTAGTTTGTTGTAAATGGACCATTTGACTTATCCTCCACTACACATCATTCGGTTCACTACTCACTTCCTACAGAAGTTTCATGACTCAAATAAAAAGGGATGAAGGAAAAACAGTATCAAACCCATACACCAACTAAAAAGGAGACATGCCTATGGATTTTTTAGTACTGACTCTACCCACCCATAAAGAATTAACGAGCTTTTTGTGCCAGTTCTTTTTATTGACCTCCAAAACATTCTTAATGATGTTGATTAGACATTTGTTAGTGGATTCAGCTAGCCTGTTCCCTTATGGGTAATAAGTAGTAGAATTCCCCAACATAATATAATACTTCTCACAAAATTTCACCACTTCCTTGGAATTTAATGTAGCGGCATTGTCAATGATTATTTTCAGTGGGTAGCCTAATCTAGACAAGATATTAGTTTCAATAAACTGAATGACAACCGAATCAGTAGCTTGTCTGGTCGGAATTGCTTCAATCCATTTCCTAAAGTAGTTAGTGGCTATCAGGATCCACTTGTGCTATTCATACAATGAAGGATGTATTTCTCAAACAAAATCAAAACCCCACCATAGAAATGGAGCTGAGACCGAAACTAGTTGCAAAGGAAATGGAAAAAAAAAAAATTCCGTTGAAAAATATGGTACTCATGGTAGCTCATTACTGTTTTGTACACATATGCAAAAAGAGTAGGCCAATAAAACCCATCCCTCAAGATTTTTTTGGCTATGGTTTTCCAAAATAGGTGGCCACCACAATCTCCTTTGTGGAAATTTGTCATTACATCCTTAGCTTCATTTTCAACAATATAGTTTAGCAATACACCACCTCGTTCTTTCCAAAACAAAACACCATAAATAATGCAATATTTTTAAGCTTTCAATTTTAATTATCTACATTTACCTTTGCTCACTTCTGACAGGGGATTTAAATGTTGCAATACATTAACTATGTCAGAGTACCATGGAGATGAATTAAACATATATGACACCTGTACCTATGAATCTTCTACCTCTTCTTCAGAGAGGGTTGTAATCAAATTGATATCTAACATATGAAAATTAGATTCATCCATGAGCTTCGAAAAACCCTATCCCTTAATGACATTTGTTGACTTTATTTCCAGATCATATTCTAACATTGCTGCTATCCGTTTTCATCTCTGACCTTCTGGATCAGTCTGCATAAGGACGTCCTTTACTGTTGTTGTTGGAAGATAAGATATAGTATGAGAATGCATAATATATACTCGGAAGCCTTTAAGTGCTCTTACCAAAGCCAAAGCCTACTTCTCAATAATGTTGTATTTTAGTGCGGCATCCCTTATTGTCCAACTGAAAAATACTATGGGCGGTTCATTTTTCTGATCCTTTTTTCGCATCAAGACAGTTGCTAAAGTATGCTCTGAGGCAAATGAAAATATGATAAAATATAAATTATAGTCAGGACTGATTAAAGTAGGAGTAGTAGATAATGAAAAATTGACTCCATTAAAAGACTTCTTGGCATCTTCAGACCATATTACCTCATTGTTGTTTTTTCATCATATTTCTCACCTCTCTCAAATGTTCAACAATGTTGGAGATGAATCTTCATAAAAAGTTAATTTTCCCATCAAATGACTGAATTTATTTTTTGTTCCTTGGAAAATATACCTTCTAAATGGCTTCAGCTCTTACCGGGTCAATCCAGATGCCATCCTTAGAAATTATGTTCCCCAGTAAATTACCTTCCTCAATGGAAAAAAGGCTCTTTTTAGCATTCAGCAAAATGCCAAATTTTCTGCATCTCTGAAAGGAAATTCTTAGATGGTGTAAGTGTTCCTCATTAGATTTAGAAAAAATTGTGAGATCATCTAAATAAATAACTAGAAAAACATCCTTTTCATTGGAAAAAGTAATGTCCATAGCCCACTAGAATGTTTCTCCTACATTCTCTAATCCAAACAGAATTTGGGCATACATAAATGTACCCCATGGTGTTGTGAAGGTTATTTTCAGATGATCATCCTTGTGCACTAAAATTTGATTGTACCATATCCATGAAGCAATGACGTTGTGGAAGATCCAACTACCCTTTGCAGGATATGGCCCATCTTTAGTAGGGGATAATTTTCCTTTAAGGAGACTTTGTTGAAATTTCTGAAATCGATACAAAGATGAATCTCCTTGGTCTTCTTTCTCACCAGCACAAGATTTGACATCCCTTCAGAAAAATGGATAGGAACTATAATACTAGATTTATAAAGCATATTTACCTCTTCTTTAATGGATGGAAAAACTTAGGATTAATCCTCCTCACCTTCTGGTGAAATGGATTTTGATCACACTTGACCGGTATAGTGTGTTGAATGATGTTTTTATCATACTCTTTTAGATATGAATAGTCCCAAGAAAATACATTAGAAAACTCTATCAACAAATCAATATACTTACTTTTGATCTTTGGAGATAGAGACTTTGATAATTTGACCATGTTGGGCTTATCTTCTCTACCAATGTTTACATCTCTCAACCCCTTTTCTATAGGGACCATGGTGGGCTTTCCAGCAACATCATCATGATCAAATAACTCTTCCAAAGGTACAACACCTCACAAAATGTTATTGTCTTTCAACTCCAACACTTCAACCTCTATTTCTTCAATTTTCTAATCATCTTCATCACATGTATCATCAATATGAGATTTTGAAAATTCATCCTCCATCTGAAAAAGTCATTAATATGTTTGTCATCCCAAAACACCTGCCAATATCTCATATTTTCAGGGATAGCTAGGAAGTGATTGACATTAATTGAATACTTCTTACCTGAATAGGTACCAATCTTAACCATATGTAGCAAGAGAATCAACCATCATATTCTGAGTTCTAGGGATCAAAGATAAAGTGTATTTTGAAAATGCCTTAAGAATTTCAAAGACAACATTTCTATAAGCTCAGATCCTTGGATGCTTAACCTGGTACTCCAATTCTGCCTGTTTAATTATTAACTCAAAACTTCCACAAATTGAAATTCTCTTTTCTCCCAGTTTTTTTAGAATTTAAAGGCTAGCCATAAGTGCTTTGTACTACACCTCATTATTCACGAAATCAAAGCCAATTTATAAGAACTTAGTCTTACATTTCGAGGAATTTTACAAGACTAATGCAAAGGGCCATGAATCCACTTGTCGATACCACATCCTTCCTTCTCCAATGCACCATCAAATTCCATGGTCCAAAGACCTGGATCTTTATTGAGAAACATAAATTTGGAAGACTGGTCTTTCTAATTTTCTGGAGGATGACATACTCTCTCAAGAATCTAATTTTCTGGCACTGATTCAGCAATCTCTTTGGATGAATTTTCCAGCTGCAAAATTTCAGTATCATTTTCCTGTTTTTCTATAATCAAATCTTCCTATACACTACATATGATATCCAAAACTTCTAAAATGTGAACAATTTTACTATCATTGTCAACGGGATTCAAATCACTATACAAGATGAAAGACTCTAGATCGGTATCTACGACTTGGATATGGTCATTATTTGGTTTGTGTTTTCTACTAATCATGAATTTGATCTTCTTCTCCTAGTATAGTTTTCTGAGCTACCCAAATATTGGTATAGTAGCATATGAAAAATGAAGTTGCAAGGTTCCTTTCAGCTTCCCCCCCAAGACTGTGAAAGCAACATGCCAAATTGTGGAGGTATATCAATGGCCACTACATCCATCAATACATTTATAGCTGGGATTCGGTCGAGGGACACTACGAGATCTTTGATAAGGCCAAGGAATTTAACTCTCCCCAAATCAAAAGAATACAAGTCATGGTAAGGTCGATTAATATCTAGTCCTAGTTTGTCCATAATAGCTTTTGGCCTGAGGTAATGTGAGGCACCAAAATCTAACATGGCATTATGAACTATAAACTCATGGAGTTTGAAACTAAGATAGAAAGGGGGAACTTCATTATCCTCAAGACTTCCCTCTGCATTTGGACAGAATAAAATTGCAGGCTCATCACCAACAACATTGACAATATTTGACACTTGATCTACTTTCAACGTCTTAGCAATCTGGAATCTGTACTTTTCCTTTTTTACTAGTTCAGTTAGAGGAATTGAAACCTTCAACTTGGAAATTCCATTCTCTAATCTAAATAGATTGGATTGTTTGTCTACCTCTTTTGTTGTAGTGTCCTTCCTTCCAGGCTATCCTTTGGCTTGAGATTCCTTCTTCTGACTTTTGGTTTGAACCTCCTTGTCCTTCTTCACAATGCTGGTAGAAGCTTCATTATTTTTATGCCAACTCAGAATGACAAATTATTTTTCTCTGTTTTGATCTATAGGAGTTGTTTCTTTATCCGATGTATGTTTCTAAACATTCTTCCTTTTCTGATGTAATGTGACAGGGACATTTCTTCTCCTCAAGTTGTATTTCTTCTACAAATGATTGACGGCATTATGATATCCCCTTTGATACTCTCTAGTCTGCATTGCCCATGAATCATCATTGGCAAGGCTGAGCTGCTAATCACTTGGTGTTACTGATTCCTGAGAAAAATGATCTCCCTCGGTCTAAAAGGTAGCAGATTCATATTCCTCAAAGAAATGATTAGCCTCAACAATTTCTTCTTCATCATCTTTCAGGCCTTGTGTGTAGTTTTACTGAAATGGTGTTCTAATCTATCCTTAAGGATCCTGATTTTTCTATTCTTTCTACTTATTTCAGAACTGTGATTGGCCCCTGTAGTTCAGATTCCTTATCGAAGTCTCTACATTTCTATCAATAATAGTCATTATGTCCCTCATCCTTTCCATTGTTTTAATCAAAGTGTCAAGCTTTACCTTAAAGGAAGAAGATGACTCCTTCTTAATAGTGACTTTCTTCTCAGGTTTCTCCGATTTGATTTTGGACTTTTTGATAAGCAAATTGGCTTCGACACTTACAACATTGCACTACATTTCTTCCAAATTTGTAGGATCTCTCTCTCTAAGCTGATATGCCATGTATGGATCGAAGGCATCAGGATAGTGGAGGAGGGATGAACCTGGGGGAGGTTTGATATCATTAGGAATGGAATTATAAACTAGTTTGAACCATGTTGTAAACTCTTGCACTATCTCATTTGGGTTTCTTTTCATAGCACTACACTCAGCCAAAATCTATAATGGATTTTTCTTCTCCTGCCACTGGGCTAAGAATAACTCTATCAACCGATGGGAACTATCGATGGATTTGGCTGCCAAACTGCAAAACCATTTCTTCAAATCTATGGAAAAACTCCAGGTTGTGATTCTGATCTTTATATCCTCCTCATCAGCCTCTTCAAGTTCAATCAAATAAATCATTTTTTCAACATGTTGTTGTGTTGTGATCTCTAATGTTTCATCAAAAAGAGGGAGTCTTTGACCATAGTTTTGAGGTAGGGCAGCAGGTTGACCAGGTAATAGTAAAGGAGAACATCATGCCATGATTACTGGAGGAGGTTGTAGCTATACTACAATGGGTTGTGTAGGTATTACAAAAGGTTGTGTTGATGGAGATGATGATACTAGCAAAGATAGTGGTAAACTTACAATGGCAAATGATGTAGTTGATGTGCTTTGAGATGAAGTAGAGGACGAAGCAGTAACCAGGTTTTCAAGTTGTTATTGAATGTAAACTTTCTTGGTAGTTATTTCAATTTGGTCTTCTAGGCTTTGAAGTTTATCAAAATTTAACCACAACTTGTGATCAGTTTTGGAAGAGGGAGATTTAGAAGAAGGGACGTCGGAATCAAACCTAATAGGGACAAAAACCACTTTTGAAATAGAAGACTTAGATTTACATCAAAATAAATATTTCTGAAACTGAATATCAAAATAAATATTTTCAACAATCAATAATTGATCAGGTAGTGATATAGTTTTTACCAATTTTCGAGGTTCACTTTGAGGAATAAGATTTTTGAGTTTCTTAAGAAAATTCTCTAGATCATCAACAATAGTAGGTGGAAATGGGTTAGGATTTTACCTCATGCATTTTTTAGGATCCATGGTTGTTACACCTTGAAACTTGATGTGGTTTCCTAAATCATCCTTTTTGGATACTAGAACCTCTCACCCACGCGACTAGTCTTGAAAGATCTAAAAGAACTAATTCCCAGGAATGATATAACAATCGTTTCCTCTGCAACAACACCAAAATGTTATCCCCCACACTGTCCTAGGCTGAGAGGAATTGATGGAGGTAATCACAGACCAAGCTTTCAGTTTTGTAGCTAGCACTACCAAACCAGAGAGGGCTCTCTCTATGGAATCACAGGGAACAGATGACTAAGATGTAAAGGATTTTAGGCTAGATAGCTAGGCTCTGGTAGGTTTTGGAAAATTTAGGGCTTTTGATGTTAGAAAAGGGAGAAAAACCAAGTAGCTAGGTGAGAGGCTCAAAGAATTATAGTAGCAAAGATATGAAGGAGCAAGGTATCAACACTTTTGTGTTGGATTTTAGGTTTTATCGGTGTAGTATGGTGTTGATAAGAAGTATAAAGGTCTTAATGAGCATGAGACATGAATTCATTAAGAAAGAGTGAAAATAACATCTAATAATTTTCTATCAAAATAGAGGTTAGTGAAAATAATTATGTTTATAAACTATAAGGAAAACTATTAAAGAGTTGATGAACGCAAAGAGAAGATAAATATCATTTATATAAAGTAATAATAGAGGAAAAACAACATGGAAAACTTACTGCACAGGAATTCCTAAATAATAGTTGCAAATTGTGTCCTTTTATTCGCAAAAATGTCAAATACAAGCTACAATGTTCCTCTCATCAAATGTCCAAACTCTAGAAAATGACTATCTTCCACCTTATATAGGAAAATACAACATATGGCATCTCATCATGTCAATAATTCTATTCAAGATTCATCGTAAATGGTTTTGATGAGTCATCACCTAAGAACTAGGATAGTTGAGACAGTTTCCACAATGTAGGCTAAAGTTTAGGAGAGCATATCTCCTCATTAATTACAAAGATCCTCATAAAGTGAGGCAAAAACCAGCTAAGAAACCTAGAGTAACATTAATAGATCAAAACATATTGAATTTTCCACCATTCAGTGCTCAACAAGTTAGTAGACGAGATGGTTCGTGCCAGGACTAGAAGGGTTGCATCAGCCAACAAATAGGTTGCACCAACATGCACCAAACCAAGAATTTTTTGTAGAAGGATAACGCCTATTTAGAGCTAATCTTGGAAGACATTCAGGAGTCCATTCTACATTCTAAAATATAGGTCGAGTAGCCCCACGTGTCTACTTTCCAATGAGCCATCAAGCTACAAAAAGTTCCCATGGAAAGGCCTCCAAAACATGAATTTTCCAACCTTACTTAGAAGTGTTGTGCGAGTCCAGTTTTAATGGCAGAGACATGAAAAAGGTGGGATTTTTTTAGTTTCTAATCAAAATAGGAAGCATTCATGACAAACTAAGATGATATTTGGCATGTAATCATCATTATGCATTAATCCATGTGGGAAATATTTCATTTGGATGTAAAGGGAAAAAGGGTTGCGCCTCTGCGTGCCGCTTCTGTGTGCCATTTCCTACAAAATTTTAGAAAAAATTCAAATTTCTCCAACATTCTCAAAATTTTCTCCTTGGCTATTATGGATGATAGACTAAACATCCAAGGATGTTTTATCCATCAATTTCATTCTTTTACCGCTTTTTCTTGACTCCCTTGGCTTGTCTTGGACTTCTTTCAGTTATGTTTTCAATTTCTTGATTTCGATTTGTGCAATTTGATTCCTTGTTTGATAGTGGTGGGCCATGTGCCTCAACATCTGATTGTCCCTATTAGCCTTGTCAAGAAGATTTTCTAGGTGGCTATTGACTTTGCCTAGCCAATATTCCCTATCTTCATTGATTTTCATAGAAACTTTTTCATCAATACTCAAATCCCCATTTAGTATGTTTTGGTCCCTTTCTTTCTGCAATTCCCTTTTGGGACCCATTTTCCTATGCCTCTTCCATCGAACATTTTGTTCTTGTTCATCATGCTCATCATGATCTAGAACTTCTTTACCTTTGACCTCTTACATACTATCTTTAAACAAATCCTTCTCTAAAAACAGTTGTTTTGCCTTCAACTGCTCGTTTTCTTGCTCAAGGAAGGAAATGATGAATATAACCCTTGCCAAATTGTCTATGAGCTCCATGATCTAAGAATCCTTCTCTTTGATAACTAGTTATGGGGTTTTATTATCATCTTGGGAATCCAAGTCCACTATGTGTATGTCATGATGGATGATCTCCTCATCCTACAAATATGATCCCTCTTGTGCTGATGTAGAAGGCTTGGCCCCTTCGACAATCTATGGAGAAAACACAAGTATGTTCCCTCTTTGATATGTCTTGGTTACCTTAGGTCTAGGTGCTTCCGTAACCTCTTCCTGTTTTCTTGTTGAACGATGCTCCATTGGCTGTATGGACCTTGACCCTGATGGTGTTGCTTTGCTAGGAGAAACAGTCGGGCTACTACTAGGAGCATTTTTTAATTTATCCAGAAAGGTTTCCCAAGTGATTTGCTTGATTGAAAGCTGACACATAACCAAAATCTTGATCAGGCTATGGTGAAACAAATTGGTGATATCAGGGTATCCCTTGGAGTGAATTTTTTCAGTCATCTTCACCACACTCCTAGACAAAAAATTGCACAAATTAAGTTTTCTTGTACATGTGAAGTGCATAAGTAACCTAACATGATACCTATATAATCTAGAGAATCTTTCTTCAAATGTAGACTATTTCATAATAAACTTCATTAAAGGGGCATACTTGTTAAGAAGATGTCTAAAAGAAAAAATATGTTTAGAAGTCACCATGGCATTAGCTTTTAGGAACATCTTATAACAATCAAGGTATAATTCCATGCCTTAGAACCAAGTGGCACGATGATTTGGAATACCTGTGGCTAAAGAAATGATATATGTTGAAACACTGAACTCTATAGCTTCTACGACAACCTTGTCTATGTTGAAATTTTCGGAAAAAAGTCTTGTCAGAGGGACATGAGAACCAACCTCTGCAGCCTTCTCAAAAAACTTCATACAACCAACATTTCTCAAATATTTTTTGACAAATGGAGAACCATTTATTTCTCTCAGGTTGGATGGCTCAAACCTTGAATGATGTCCTCCCTTGTGCACTTTATTTTCACTCTCTTGTTCACTCTGCATTGAATTTGTTGAAGGTAATACCCAAGCCAGATGATGTTGATAAAAATGATGTGGGAGTTTTCTCAAAGGTGAAAATGTAGTGAATGCCTAGGGTTTTATGAAATCAATGGAAAATGAGTAGTGCAATGATAGGATTTCATATGTTAGATTTTCATGGAGGATATATGATAGTGGCAATTCAGTAGAAGTTAAGTTTCATTCACCAAAACCTTTATGGAGAAAACCCTGAGAAGAAACCAATTTATCATGAATAAGTTATTTGAAATGATGGTGTAGATGATCACTTACTTTTTCTAGAGACTTAGGGGTCCTTGAATGCTCTTTGGAAGATGGAAGAAATCGAAGATTTTCTTGAAACCAAGAAGAAATCCCAACATTGTGAATTTCCTAGAAGAGTTGCACTGTGGGTCGCTCCTTGGTTCGCACTGCCAAAAAGTTCGTACAAAGAGTAGCAGTGCTCAGAAAGGTCACACCTCCTCAAAAGGGTAGCGGGGAGGGTCACACCTCCTTAGAAGGGTCGCACTTCTCAAAAATGTAACACAAACCCTTAATTTTCACAAATTTTTCTCCTTTCTAAGTTTGTGCGATGATGACTGAGAGATATTGAGATTTTTTAAGAGTGTAAATGACTTAAAAACAACCCATGTTACCCTTTTAAACTTAAATTTGGAACCTTGACACTTTATAACCTTTGAAATTTGAACCTATGTAACTTCATTTCATTTCTTGAAACATTGGATATTTCTCGAACTGTGAACTACAACGTTTGGAACTTTGAAGTACTTACTACATATAAAAACTTAAAATTACATTTGAAATCAAAATTCATTGAAAAAACTTGCTTATTACCACTCGTCCTTTGCCAGATTTTATGCATGAAATGAATGTTTTAGTGACCTTGAAACCCTAATGACCTAATGGAGACACTGAAATAAATGAAATTGTGATGGTGATGACTAACATGATAATGATAGTCTCTCAATGATGATACACTTAGTTGAGCGATGAAAGTGACTGTCATGTGAAATTCTTAAGAGAGTAGAAATAACCCTAGACACACTAACCAGTGACCAAATTTTATTCTAAAAACCCAGTGACATGATAAAATTTGACTTTGGGACCCCTAACAAAACATGGTAAAATCATATTTGATCACTGGTGATAGGCAGAACTGAGTGACACTAAAACAACCATAAATATCAAAGGATGTAAAACAATTTCCATTGGATGTGCTGGTGGGGAAATTATAAGTTGAATGAAAATTATCAGAGACAAAATAATGATCGTATGGGTTGATTAAAGCATCAAATTCCTAGTTTGTAATAAGAAAAGATAAATCAATTTGAATAAACACATGAGACCAATCAGAATATTATGAATGATGAAGAATTTGATTTTTGGGATAACTCATGCATTCATTATCATTCAATAGGAGTTTAGGTGCGATGAAGGAAAATATTTGCAATATAACATTCACAAGAGAAGTTAGGCGTTGGCTATTAAGAGATCAATTTGATAGCCATGATTCATTTAGCCAAAGCTAGTCTTAAAAATGATCAACTTCACAATTCCGTGACTTTATGAGAGATACACATTCCAAACCTGAGTTGGATGTGGGAGATTTACATGAAGATGGATCATCTAAACAAGATTCGTGAATTTGATCATAAACCAAATCTTGAAAGTTTGAAAGATTACATCTGGAATACCAAATATATTTCAAAAAGAGATTTACATTGAGTGAAACCATTCCAAGAGAATGATTGTGTGAAAGAAACCAAATCTGACTTAGTTTAGGGGGATTACTAGAGTCGTGAGATCCTGACATAACCATCAACGGAAATTGAAATGTCTTGACTTCCTGACAAGTCCTATAACTTTCAAGTTGTAAAATTTCATCCTGAAGATTGAACCAGATAATACATGGTGTGAGGATAGATGTTGCCACTGGTTTTAATAAGTCCACTTTTCACCATATGGAAACCATCTTTGTCATTTATTTGACTAGAGCTTTCAACTTCAACAACCATATTACTCAATTTGAAGGATTCATTCGGTCTAAAATTTGAAGATATATGAATCGACGAAATTACATGAAAAAGTTATATTAGAGAGTTGTCTTCATGCAAGAGAAGATATGATTAGGGATGGAAAAAGTACTCAATGATTTGATTGTTTTCATTTCCATCATGGATAATTTGATCAACTTCTGTCACTTGAGAAGTTAACTCATCAGATGAAAAACTTGAGGAACATGTAGTATCTTCGTCGCTAGTAGATGCATCACAAATGGTAGAGCACAAGAGGTGTGATATGAAGAGGAAATTTCATTAAGGACATATTCTTTGGCTGAAACAAATTATAAATCTAAATTAATGTCTTCATGAGAAACCAAAAGATTAGATGATGCACCTAGTCATTCATGATCACATAATCAACAAAGTCATCATCATCAGAATGATTGTTTCCTAATACTACAGATTAATTAAAAGAATTGATTTCATTTGATTCACTACCAAGATTATCAGATTAAGAATCATCGAAGAAAGGACACACATTATTTTGACATGGAAGATTTTGAAAAAGATAATAAATATTGAAAGCATCTTCACCTCCCTGCTCCTCTACTTGTGTAATGTGACTGCTTTGTAACGGATCACAATTTGAACCAACAACTCAAAAAACAAGAGAGAGTGAAAAACTACTTGGTGAAGTAGATTGAGTGGGCAGATTAGGATAGAAATAGTCATGGCAAGTAGATGATAGAGGATAATAGAAATCCAGATCAAATTCAAGGCGAGAGTTATGAATAGTAACATCATCTTGCGGAATGGAGGAGTTAGTCTTCACCATGGGCTTCATGAGCCATTTTTGGATTTCCTCCATAGAATCTGAGTCATGATGATTAGAATAAGAATGAGGAGATGGATTAGATATTTTGATTACCAAATCTCCCAACTTTATTGACATCATAAGGAGGCACCCTCATTGGAACTAGAAAAGGAGGAGGATACAGAACAAAAGGAATAGTAGGCTCCTCCTCTCAAATTAGGGGTGTCTCATGGTTTACAAGAATTGGGGAAGAATAAAAATCAGGTGGTTTGGATTCACTTTGCAAAGAGATAAGAACCAAACACTTGAACTTTTGTTTAAATAAATCGAAATATGCATTTTCTTACGGATATTCATAGAAAATGTGAGGGAAAAAATAATGGAAATACTTAATTTATTCATTAGGATTTATTATTATCTAATTAATTCTTTTAAGAACATCTTGGTAATCATACACATCAAATGCTTTATGAAGATCCTCCGTAAGGAAGTCAAATGAATGGATTGAAGTAGCCGGTAATTTATGATACTATCTCTTATCAAGAGCTTCAAATGTGAGGTTTGTAAATCTAGCCATAACATCCTTGCAATGTATTCCATTAGAAAGGAAAAAACTGACAACTTGAAACAAATGTTTATGACGGGTCAATTCACCCTCACCATTGAACTTAAATTAGGATAGGTTATGGAAAATTTCTATAGGGATGCTAACCTTAACCACTTTGGAAAAACATCCCAGAATTGTGATTTCAGGAAGAGCCATTTTGGATAAGAGATTCAAAGTGGACTCCATGGGCACAACTTGTCGTCTGGCCCTCATTTTATAACCATTTTGTTGATGGTGTTGGAAATCAATCAAACAAAGGGGCATCCTAGACGCGAAGTCCAAATTAGACCTCACATTGTTTGGAATAGGAGCCCTAGTTGGAGTATCTGCTTGGTTCTCATATATTCTTATAGATTTTCCTTGGCTATAATTGTTAGCGAGAGAGAGGGATGCACACGTGCTTTTAAAAGGTAAGTGAGTGTGCCTCATGAGTGTTCGATCGTAGGTGTGTCAAGGTTCTTCTACTATGGATGGGAAGAATGGTGAGCCTCTAAGAGAGAGGTAATAGTACCACTCTAGTAGAGACACACATGAATAGCAAGAATCCATCTAACATCAAGTGGAATAGTCCATAAAGATGTGACAGTCATGTAACTAGCTTTATCAAGAAGGATTTGTCTAACATCTAGCAGATTAGTCCACAAATATGAAACAATCATAAGAACCATTACCATACATTCTCAATATGATAAGACCTAAAATAATTGAAATGGTTCATCTAATTTAGCACATGTGAAAACAAACATTCACAGAATAGGCTTACAAATATTCATAATCCATGCATGAAGAATGTGTTAGCCACTAGGCCCCATATATTAAGTAAAATTTCCCATACACATGTATACAATGAACACCGCTAGCTCTAATAGTGGAGCGTTGGAACCACTCCTTTCTCCCCAAAAGAACTAGTGTCTCTCTCTAATGCCAAGAGAAGCTAAGGTGAAAAGTCCCTTTTCTCATACAATGAGTATGTATACACAACCAAGAGGTGATTCTTCTCCTTTCATGTGATTTTTTGACTACCCTCATGACTCTTTGAATTTCCATTACTTTTCAACTTTACATGACTCTTCATATTATCTATGTGTCCTTTGTACTTCCACTTTACAATACATTTTGAGTAAGAATTTACATGGTCCATAATAATCATCTAGCATATGACAACTCATGACATGAGATGACATGACACTGCTGACATAGACTACTTGATGACATGGAAATTCTAAACCACTGCTACCACTCCTTGGTATTGTTAGCTCTGCTACATATCTTGACATTTGGAGGTCCAATACAAGCTCGGCCATGTGTTCATGCTCAAAAGAGATCTCATAGCAGTCATTTCCCTTCTGCTCCTTCATTCCACTTACTCTCCCTTAACACTGTTATCTCTGCCTTTCCTCCAAAACTCGGCATAAGCCCCTATTTCTTCAAGCCCCAAAGCGCTAAGTTTAAAGCCCCATAGCACCACCACCACATGACCCTGCACCTCTATAACCCACAGTACCCTTCAAATCATAGCCATCGATCGCTGCATCCCGACCCAGTGGTTCCCCCTCCATATTCAATGAATAACCTACCCATTTGTTTCCCCACTGTCTGATCACCTCCACCATGATCGGATAGTGTTGGCTCTTCTCGCGCCCGTGAAGTGACAGATCATTAACACACGATCAAGAGAGATTTCCACTGCCCCACGTCACCCTCCGAGTGGTATCGTACACCGTTATACGTTTATCGCCCAACCCCTAATGGCAGTGCGAGAAATACCACTTACCACTTGAACCCATTCCCCCACTTGGTAATGCCCACTCATCTTCAAAGCCCAATAACTATTGGATCTATCTGCCTGAGATCCAATGGCCCGAGTTCACTCCGCTTCCATATCTCCTGGTACTCCCCGCCAAGCCATACCCGCCATCCATCTACTCAATTCGACGGCCAATCTTGTTCCTCCGTCCAATTCATCCACCTGCCATGTAGTACGTGACCTGTGATCACTCTGTGCTCCTGAAGGATGAAGATAACGAATCTTCAGTACTGATTGCAGTGGTTCCTCAATAACCACATTCAAGAGATAGTAGGGCTGAGAAGGAAAAGGAAAGAGCTTGATCAAGCAAATGTATTTAATAGTTATGGGACTCCATTCCATACGACACTTCAGCCACCCAAGAACGACATCAGGGTGCCTGAGAAGATCAGATTTATTCATTAAAGTAGACAAATTTCAGCAGAGACTCCATTAGGAAATTAAAGTGGTTGGTGGTCAATTATGACCCCTCCACAACTAGAATGGTCGAGTGGCTTTGTAACGAAACTCTATATGTACCCAGAAAGAAGATGTAATCAAGGTTGATGGTTGTTGTTTTGATGTAAGGTTCAACTTCTGGAGACTGTAATTTCTTTGATACTTGTAGGATCTCGTCTTCATTTTCAGCTAATACAAGCTTCTTTTGTTGTTAATCGCTCACTTTCCATTCCTATTCTGTTTTAGGTTGTGCCTGTTATGTAGTTTTCCTGAACTCTTGATGTTTAGCATTAGAGGAGATGTCATCCTACCTTCGTGTTAGAATCTTGTATGTATCAGTGAATGTGGTATTCAAGTTTCTTTTCACTTAATGCTAGAGAGTTGTAATCTTGTCTGTGCATTAGGGAGTTAGATTTGCAGACCTCTTTACTGGTTGGAGCTGGCCATCACAAGGTCTTGTGCATCTACTGGTGTGGTCAGTACTCTCCATATTCACCCAATGCTTCAACTATGAGTAATTGGTGGTCTAAGGCTTTGTAGTCTAGGGGTGTTCACACATGTCTGGAATTAAGCAAAGTAGGAGTGGTTATCTAGCTTGAACAAGCATCATTCCTTCCATTCATCCATCTGCAACATTAAGTTGAATTAGTAATGTCCCGAGCATCTCTGAGCTACAACCTAGGAGAGTTCCTTGGGGTGATAACATTAATTGGCATCGTTGCTGGGGAGAGAATATTGAAGCTCACCTTCCCTGGGAGAATGACACAGTTCTAGCTTTGATGATAGACAAAATCTGGACACATTTCCGGTTGTAATCATCTATCTGGCGACTCTATTGGAGGATCAACCTAGTGGCGACTCCACACTATATTTCTGGCTCAGTTTGTGAGGCATACCTGGAAAAATCCTCAGAAATCACCCGCTAACCCAGTGCTTGACCTTGAGAAGATTGTTAAGCCGAAGAAAACATCACAAAGAGGAGCATCAGGATAAAGTAAGTCTAAAAACCCTTATGTATCTTTGCAAGAGGGGCCTATAGCTAACAATATACAATTTGAAGATATAGAGACTAATATTGTTAGTGAAGAAATACTCTCAGAGATTCATAAAGCTCCATGTTCATTTAGTTCCCCTTTGGATCTCACTCCAAAGAAAGCCTCCCATATATTCTATCATGTTCCCTTGTCTCTGCCATCTATTTCATTGCTTTCTACCATTCAATTTACCAATATCCTTCCACCTACCCTAGTCATGGCGGGCTAGGAAGCACCTACAAAGTTGGAAATAATCATAGCTACTAGATATGGACCCTTGTTCTTGCCTGTTCCTTTGAATTCCATGCCTCTAGGAGAATACCAGAAATACATGCCTAAGTTCACTGGTATAAAGGGGGTAACAGTTGAAGAACACCTCGAATATTTTGATAGTTATGCTGACAACCTGGATATCAGTGAGGATGATGTGTGGATGAGAGTATTTGTCTAGAGCCTTGATGGAGAGACTAGAAAGTGGTTCAGAGAGTTAGCCCCTAGGTCTATAGCAGAAATTGAAGCATTAGATGACGTATTTTTGAAACACTAGGGGGATAAAAAAGACTTGTTATATTACCATACTGAGTTTGGAAACCTCAAGACGGAAAATGGGGAATCTTTGCCTGATTCTAATAAAAGATTCAATCGTATGTATAGTAAGATACTAGATGAAGTAAAGCCTACCCCCACCTTTTCCAAACTCACCTATGCCAATGCTTTTGACTCTGGTTTCTGCCTACTCTTAAGAGAAAGAAGATGTGCCACTCTAGCTGATATGCAAGATGCATCTTTAGAGGTGGAGTCAAATATCATGGCTACAGAAAAGCTCAAAAGTCATGCTGACAGAAGGAGGCAGAGAGGTGAGGCTTCTTCTTCCTCTGCTTCATCTTTAAAACCTAAGCTAGACAAAATGTCTAGAATGATAGAGTCATAGGCTAATGAGATATCTAAGCTAAAGTTTGAGCAGAACTCTGGGAAGGCAAGGCTTCCAAACACATTTTCTCCAAGGAATCCAAATCCATTTAGAAGAGAAAATGAACAATTACAAATCATTCAGTGGGGTAAAGAACCAAATGAAGAACAGAAAGTTAAGGCTCCTTTTCAAAACTTAGTCATGTAAGAGGAGCAGTTTGAAGAAGAGGATGAAATTCATTGCATGGAAGATAAAGGCTATGCAGCCTTTTTTACATTGGCTGCCTACGAAGAATCATTGCTGCAGGACCAAAAAAGTCAAACGTGGGACAAATAGGCTATTATACAAACTAATGAGTAGAAAAGATATAATCTGAGGTCAAAGGCAAACAATGTCAAGGAGAATCTTTCCCAACAAGTTGATGTCCCAACAGAGTCACATAATACTAGACAGAAAAGGCCAGCAGTTGAACCAGACATCCTCAAAGCACCAGCTCAACAGGTAAGAGGTCCTGACAAGTCCCCTTCCCCTTTCATCTTTGAATCAGAAGTCCAAAAGTTAAAAATATTTGTGCCTCTGTTAGAACTTGTAAAGAGTGAAGTGTTTAGGAAGCATATCCTTGAGGCCCTTGAGTTGAAAGGCACACAAACCTCCACTAACTATGTCAATTTGCAAGATGATAAGCCTACAGTTGTGCTTAGCCCAATGACCGAACTTGTTGATGATAATTATCCATCGTTTTATGTCTCCTTCACCATTCATGACAAAATCCTACATAATTGCCTGCTAGATATGGGGGCTAGCCACAATCGGATGTCCAAAGCTATCATGGTAGAGTTAGGCCTTGATATCACCGGACCATATCATGATCTATTCTCCTTTGATTCAAGAAAGGTGAAATGTCTGGGATTGATCAAAGATTTAGCCATTACCCCAACTCAGCTGCCCATGAAGAGCATGGTGATGGACATTGTGGTAGCAGATGTCCCTCCTAAGTTTGGTATGTTGTTGTCTAGAGGATGGATTAAGAGACTAGGTGGGACATTACAAAATGATTTATCTTATGCCACTATCCCAGTCTTTAGAGGAGAAAGCAGGAGATTGTACAGAGAAGCACAACTGGCATACATCATCAGTGATGAGAAGAATCTTTCTAATCATCCCATTTATGATGTTAACGCTGACTTTGGAGCATATATCCTCCAAATAGAATAATCTCAGAAGGCCCCAATGCAGATCAAGAAACCAGCAAATCAGGCCAAGGAAGAGCAAGGAAGTCAGGTTTGGCAGATGTTCTTTGATGGAGCATGTTCGAGGGAGACTGCAGGTGCAGGGGTGTTGCTGATATCTCCAAAACAACAAAGCACACATCTGTCTTTTAAGCTGGCTTTTTGAGTCACCAACAATATAGCAAAATATGAGGCTCTGATATTGGGTCTTAATGTAGCAAAGGACAGAGGAATTAGAAACATAAAGGTGTTTGGAGATGTTGTTCTTATCATTCAGCAAGTGAACAAAACATTTCAAGCAAAGCACCCAAGGCTGAAGGCATACAAAGATGAGGTATGGAGACTCAAAGATACTTTTGATAATTTTTGTATTTCATACATCCCTAGAGTGAAAAACCAGCTTGCTGATTCCCTTGTTGTGTCTGCTAGCATGTTTATCCCTCCCATGCCTCCCAAGCTAGTTTATGAAGTCCAGATGAAGTATAGACCATCCTTTCCTGATAATGTCTAGCATTGGAAAGTTTTTGAAAATGATAATGAAGTGAATAGATTCCTGCAAGTCATTGATGAATTTTTTGAAATAAAAATTGACCAGGAGAATGAAGCCTTGGAAGAAAGCCCCCAATCCCAGCTTAGAAATAAAATTGGTAAAGGTAGCATTGTCCAATTTCCTAGCAATCATATACATAAGGCTTTAGTTCCTTTAGAAAGACTGTTTGATCAGAATGACGTGCCTTATAAGGCTGTCCAAAAAGAAGAACAATTTGTAGTCTGTAAGCATAATATAGGGAGTGCAGATCAACCATGATACATAAATCTATCCACTAATCTGTCTGCTACCCAATGTTCTGAATCTTCAATTTAATGAAGCAATTTGTTAATGTCTTTGCCTGGGAATATAGTGACCTGAAAACATATGACAAAAAGATCATTCGGCATAAAATCCCTTTACAAAAAGACACCATCCCTTTTAAATAGAAGTTGAGACCAATAAACCTTTTTCTCCTTCCTCTGATTGAAAAAGAAATCAAGAAGTTACTGGCTACCAAAATCATAGTCCCTCTTAGATATTCAAAATGGGTAGCCAATTTGGTATTGGTGAGGAAGAAAAGTGGAGAAATCAGGCTCTGCGTTGATTTTAGAAACTTAAATAAATGCTCTAAGAAAGACAACTACCCTTTACCCAAGATGGAGCAGTTGTTGCAGAAGGTCTCAGGAGCCAAAGTGATGTCTTTCCTGGATGGATTTTCAGGGTTTAATCAAGTTGTTGTGCATCCAAATGATCAAGAGAATACTTCATTCACCACTCCTTGGGGCACTTTTATGTATTCCAAGATGCCTTTTGGGTTGATGAATGTTGGAGCCACCTTTTAGAGAGCTATGGATATAGCATTTGTGGGAGAGAAGGATAAGTTTGTCCTCATCTACCTAGATGATATAAAAGTATACTCCAACAACCATCTAGACCATTTGCAGCATTTGAAGAAAGTGTTTCTGAAGTGCAGAAGGTTTGGGATTTCAGTCAATCCTAAAAAATCACAGTTTGCTCTAGAAGAAGGCAAGTTGTTAGGACATGTTGTTTCTGCTCTAGGTGTCAAAATTGACCCATAAAGAGTAAGAGAAATACAAACCTTGTGTATCCCAAGATCAAAGAAATATATCTAGTCCTTTTTGGGCAAAATAAATTTTGTGAGGAGGTTTATCCAAAATTTTGAGAACTTGTGAACCATATTACCTCCATGTTGAAAAAAGGGTCAGAGATCAAATGGGCTGATGCAGCAAGAAGATCCTTTGAGTCCATCAAGAAAGCTATTATGGAAGCTCCCACTTTAAGCAGTCCAGATTATAGCAAGGAGTTCCATATATTTTCTTTTGCCTCAGATGACACCCTTGTAGTAGTTCTAATGCAAGTGTATGAGGAAGGCTCAGAGCATCCAATGGAATTCTTTAGCAAAACCTTAAGAGATGCTGAGTTGAGGTATGACATCATTGAGAAATAGGCATATGCTCTTATCAAGTCTTTGAAAGCTTTCAGAATTTACATTATGCATTCCAAGATAGTTGCATATGTACCCTCTGCTTCAGTAAAAGATGTCTTAACACAGCCTGATGCTGATGTAAGAAGGGCTAAATGGATTGCAAAGCTTATTGACTTTAATATAGAATTGAAGCCCACCAAGCTTGTCAGAGGTCAAGGTCTTTCCAGATTAATGGCTGAAGAAAATTGTAGAATGCTGGACATGGATTTTATAAGCATGATTTCAGAAAATGGTCAGGCAGTAGAAGAAATAGCTAAACGAGGGAAAAATCAGTCATTAGTAGAAAATATAGCTTCTTCTGATTGGTACTCTACAATAGCTCAATTCTTGCTAAAGCTAGAAATTCCTCCAGATCTTAGTTCAAGCCAAGCCAGGGCTATTAAGCTGAGGGCAGCAAAATATTGCATCCATGAAAATATGCTCTATTGAAGGGACCCCTTTGGGATTCTTCAGAGGTGTCTGGAGAAAGAACAATCCATGGAAGCAATGCAGCAATTTCATTCCAGCATGTGTGGAGGACATCATTATTGGAAAACTACAGCCCATAAGATCCTCAGAGCTGGGTATTATTGGCCCACCTTATTCGCCAATGTCTTTTCATTTGTTAAATCTTGTGACAGGTGCCAAATATTTGAAGGGAAACAACAATTGAAGTCCCTACCCTTAAAGCCTATACATGCTAGTGGCCCTTTTCAGCAGTGGGGCTTAGATTTCATTGGAGAAATCAATCCACATTCCAGTGGCCACACAGATGGATCTTAGCAGCCATTGATTATTTCACTAAATGGATTGAGGCCATCCCTACTAGAAAGGTTGATCATCATGTGGTCATGAAGTTTTTGACAGAGAATATCTTCAGCAGGTTTTGTTGTCCACATAAATTAGTCACATATAATGCAACAGCCTTTAGGGTAGGAGAATTGGTGGACATGTGTGGTTCAATGGACATTAAACTTTTTCATTCCACCTCATACTACCCTTAAGGAAATGGTCTAGCAGAATCTTCCAAAAAAAGCCTGATAAGGATAGTTAAAAGGCTATTGGAGGACAACAAAAAGAATTGGGATTTTAAGCTCAAATATGCACTGTGGGCTGACAGAGTGACCATTAAGAAATCCACAGGGAATTCTCCATTCAAGCTAGTATATGGCACTAAGGTTGTGTTCCCAATTCAGTTAACCCTCCCTGTGGTAAAGTTCCTACAAGAAAAGCAGAATGAAGAAGACGATATGGCAAAAAGAATCACTGATTTAGCAGAGGTACATTAAATCAAGGAATAGCTGGTTGAAAGGTTTGTGGCACATCAGAAGAAGATCAAGGAAGCTTTTGATAGAAGGAAAAAAACAGATAATTTTCAGGTTGGAGACTTGGTGCTGAAGTGGGATGCACTGAAAGAGAAGAAATCTAACCATGGGAAGTTTGATGCTTTCTGGACAAGGCCTTTTATCATCTCTCATATTCAAGGGAACAATACCTTCATACTGCAAAGTATAGAAGAGGGAACAGTTTTTGATGGCCCAGCGAATGGATGCTTTCTAAAAATTTGTGTTGTTTAAGGTATTTTGGCCTTAAGGTTGTAAATGTGTTAGTTTATCATTTTTTGTGTAGACTCAGTTAGACTCCATGCTCAATGGAATACTACGAAATTTTGTTAATGTGGTTTTCACAGGAAAGACAATGATCTGCAGTTCTTGAGACCTCACATGGAGGATCTCATCCCCAGAAGCAGCCAATGTTAGCTCTGCTACATATATTGACATTTACAGGGCCAAATACAAGCTTGGCCATGTGTTTATGCTCAAAAGAGAGCTCGTAGCAGTCATCTCCCTTCTGCTCCTTCATTCCACTTACTCTCCCTTAACCTCACTATCTCTTCTTTTCCTACAAAACTCGGCATAAGCCCCTTTTTCTTCAAGCCCCAAAGTGCTCAGTTTAAAGTCCCATAACACCGCCACCACTTGACCCTGCGCTTCTATAACCCACAGTTACCTTCAAATCATAGTCGTCGATCACCGCATCATGACCCAACGGTTTCCCCACTGTATTCAATGAATAACCTGTTTGTTTGCTTCCCCGCTGTCTGATCACCTCCGCCACAATTAGACGACATTCACTCTTCCCGCGTCCGTGAAGTGACAGCTCATTAACATGGGATCAAGAGCGGTTTCCACTGCCACGCATCACCCTCCAAGTGGTATCGCACGATGTTGTACATTTACTACCCAACCCCCAACGGCAGTGCGAGCAATACTACTTATCGCTCGAACCCATTCTCCCACTCAGTAATGCCTGCTCATCTTCAAAGCCCGATGACAGTTGGATTTGTCCGCCCGAGATCGAACACCCTGCGTTCACTCCACTTCGATATCTCCTGGTACTCTTCACCAAGCCATACCTGTTGTCCATCTACTCAATCTGACGGCCAATCTTGTTCCTCCGTCCAGTTCGTCCACCTACCATGTAGAACATGACCTTTGATCATTGTGTGCTCCCAAAGGACAAAGATAACCATCTTTGGTACTGATTGCAGTCGTTCCTCAACAACCACATTCAAGAGATAGTAGGGCTGAGAAGGAAAAGGATAGAGCTTGATCAAGGAAATGTATTTAACAGTTATGGGACTCCATTCCATATGACACTTTAGCTACCAGAGAATGATAGCAGAGCACCTGAGAAGATCTGATTTATTCATTAAAACAGGCAAATTGCACCAGAGACTCCATCAAGCATTTAAAGTGGTTGGTGGTCAATTATGACCCCTCCACACCTAGAATGGCCGAGTGCCTTTGTAACGAAACTCTATATGTACCCAGAAAGAAGATGTAATCAGGGTTGATGGTTGTTTTTTTGATGTAAGGTTCAACTTCTGGAGACTGTAATTGCTTTGATACTTGCAGTGTCTCGTCTTCATTTTCAGCTAATACAAGCTTCTTTTGCTGCTAATCGCTCACTTTCCATTCCTATTATGTTATAGGTTGTGCCTGTTATGCAGTTTTTCTAAGCTCTTGAAGTTTAGCATTACAAGAGTTGTCATCCTACCTCTGTGTTAGAATCTTGCACGTATCAGTGAAGGTGTTATTTAGGTTTCTTTTCACTTAATTCTAGAGAGTTGTCATCCTATCTGTGCATTAGGGAGTTAGATTTGCAGACCTCTTTACTAGTTGCAGCTGGCCATCACAAGGTCTTGTGCATCTACTGGTGTGGTTAGTACTCTCCATATTCACCCAATCCTTAAACTGTGAGTAATTGGTGGTTTAAAGCCTTGTAGTCTGGGGGTGTTCCCACATGTTTGGAGTCAAGCAAAGTAGGAGTGGTTATTTGGCTTGAAAAAGCATCATTCCTTTCATTCATCCATCTGCAAAATTAAGTTGAATTAGTAATGTCCCAAGCATCTCTGAGCTACAACCTATGAGAGTTTCTTGGGGTGATAACAGGTATATGTATCCAATAATAGATTTGTCCAATGCTTCATCTTCATGAGAGATATGTATTGTTCTTCATATGTAACCTCCCAAAGGGATTTGAATTAAATGGAGACTTCATGTAGTCCTAATCTTTGGTGTTCCATTTTAATCCATTGTTCCCTCATCTTCTTGTATGATGATCATCTTATCTCCTTAACTCCTTAGGTGTCTTCTAGCATGTCCTCCTTCTCCTTCTCCTTCTTCATCATATTTCCATAGCATGATAGAGTTCCTACATATGGAATCCACTCATGAAAAGATGGCATTAGCACGATAAACCCTTACTCTAAGATGTTGTATGATGATCCACTCACTGAGCCAGAACTGGGTGGTAGGTTAAGGTAAAGGCTCAGTGCCTACGCTGTTACATAACTCAAGATGTCAAGGGTTAGTCTTGAGCCTTGAGACTATGGAATGTGTAGTTCATGCTAGACTAAAGAAGAATATTGTGAAATTTGGGAGCTCTGTGAGGTAGGCTGAGGGGTTGAGGATTGATTCAGCCAATTGCATAGTTCTAGGAAGAAAAGTAGGTCACATAATTACATTGTTGTACATTTTAATAGCTCAAGGTTTAAGCTTGAGTTTAGAGATTGTCTAGTGCATAGTTAGGGCTAGGCTGGAGGGTTCAATTGTCCAATCTTGGAGGCCACGATCAGGATTGAGCACTGAAGGTATATAGTTAATAGTCATCAAAGGCAGGAACTACACATTACGTAGTTTCAAGAGGAAAGGTTTTAACTTGATGGCAGTGCATAGTTGACGAATGCCAGATGAGGTTAAGATGCTGGTAATTTTCCAAAATTCGGCTGAGTGTGGGATCAGTGAAACTAATGTGAACAAAGATGGGAATTGGATATGATCACACACTTAGACACTTGATGGTATAAAATTAATCATCTAGAATGTATGAACACATAATTCCCTTAGTGAAACAAGCTTGGCAAAAACTTACAACAAGTGAGGCACTAAAGATACACTTTGACGACAATGACAACGCTTGTGCAACAATGTGTGAAACATTGGGAATGAGTGTAAAACATGCGTACATGCTAATAACATTTGATTATCACAAATATTTCCCCTTGAAATAAAACAAAACTTCACTTTACATGATGAGCGACAATTGCCACACCAAAATATGACACTTTCTGTATGGAAACAAAAGTGCAAATGACAGTTGCAATATGTGAATGATGGTGAAAACCACACATGCCAGGGTGAATATAACATGAAAAAAGAAACTAATTAAAGGGAAATCAAGGAAAAGTGATAGTCGTAAACATAAAAACAACACTTGCAACGAAAAAAGTGCGCCAAAATGATAGTTGGAGAAAATCACGAAAATAGAGGTATGAGCACAGTCAAAGTGAAGGATTGTCAATGTCAGTGCACTCACTACCAACATGGGTTGAACATTTAATATGAATAATCTTGATGGATCATGTTATGCTTGTTCAATATTGCATAAAAGAATGCCTTCATGAACTTGTTGTGGATTGAGCATGTGTGAGCATGTGATTTCGACACTTGTGATCCAAGAAAGGAGCATAAAAATCATCATCTAACCAAGAAGTGACTATGGAACGACCGATCATAAGATCCAGAGTAGGCTCCAAAATTCCATTGTATGCAAAATTTTGGAGGGTGTTTGTCACAACGATAATAGTCCGATATGGAGTTAGTTGTATAAATTCAAGATGAGGAAGGTCCTCATAGGAATTCAATCCTTTCCTTAAAAACACATGATGCATCCTTAGAACCTTTATAAAATACTCACAATACTCATTGTTTCAGGTGCTCTTGCTAAGCCTATTTCCTAGGACCTTATCTAATTCTTTAATTATCTTGATGGAAAATTGTTTCTTCTAGTCATTCTTAAGACCTACCATGTGATCCCTTTCTCCTTCGTGAAACTTATACATGTTACTAACATTGACTATTGGGAAAATTTCAAATTCCTTTGATAATTCCAACTTATAATAATTATGAAAAATGTTCTTTAGAATGACACTATATGCAATTTTGGGGAATATTTGATTCCTTAAATAGGTCATCACCATCTTTCGTGCTTTAAAATACTTTTATATCCTTTGCAAATGTGTTGTTTTATTATATCTGACATTTTTTGGTGCACCTTTTGTTTGACCTTGTCATGCATTTTTTCATGTACTCTACAAAATCTTTTGAATCAAAACTCCTTTTATCTTCTACAATTGGTAACTTATCCATGTCCACAACTCCCCTTAGTGACCTACTATAAACAATCTAAAATGGATAGTTTCCAACAAACTTGTTGATTGAATAATTAGGTGAATTCAACATGCAGAAAAACCAAATCACATTTTCCTAGTTTTTCTCCACTCAAACTGCTGAGCAAATTCCCAAGACTTTTGTTAATCACTTTGGTTTGTTAAGTTATTTTTTAATGGTATTTAGAAATGTACAACAACTTGGAGCCCAATTTCACAACTTGGAGCCCAATTTCTTTCAAAATTCCCTCCAAAATTTACAAGGTTTTTGGTATCTCTATTGGAAGTGATACTCCATGGTAGTCCATGTATTCTCAAAATTTCAAGAAAAGGAAAAGAACAACCACTTCAACAATATCATTATTTTTCTTACATGATATGAAATGTGCCATATTTGAAAACCCTTTTATTATAAGGATCACATAATCATGATCTTTCCGTGTTCTAGGAAATCCCAAAATGAAGTCCATATTTACATTTTCCCAAGGATTCCCTAATACTTCTAGTGGAGTCTACATCTGTATATTGACTCCTTCCTTTTGCTAACTAAAAAATCCTACAATATTCAACAAATTTTGTAAATCCTTATCGATTTTAAGCCATAAGTATCTCTCCTTCAATAATTCTATGGTCTTTTCAACACCAAAATGTCCACCCAAACCTCCATGATGTAGTTCTTTAATGAGATACAAGTGCAATGAGCTCCATGAAAAGCACAATGATTGAATAAGATTCGAATCCTTTTAATATCCCAATCAATATTTAAGGTCAAATTGTCAATAAATAAATGGAAACATGAAAATGAGGAAGAATCCAAAAGATTGAGATAGGAAGGAGCTTTTGAAGCTAGAGAAGGAGGCTACAATAGAGGAGAAGAGAAAATTTGTTGATTTTTTTTTGTGAAACAGGGTATATGAATGGTAGGACGTAGTGCGTAATAGAATTATACATGATTGTAAGAACAAATTTCTATGCACATGAATAAGAAATGAAATTTTAATATTATCTTTTATCTTCCCTCTTATGAAATTTCTCAATTTCCTCCTTGTATGATATATTTTTCAATTCCTATTACACTAGCATACAAATACTTTTGCAGTCTATGGGAAGAGATCATATTTATATATAGAAAGTGTACAATATGTCAGTTCCATCTTGCATTATGTTTCATAGACATCTATTAACCATTCCTACTTGTATCCATAAATTGCATGTCAAAATAATGTTTCTGATAATTTGAAACAATATTTTTTGGTCCAATTGATGGCCATCCTCTTCCTTCAAGACATTATGACCAATATATTATATATCTTTTTTGCTATTGTCCTATTCAATGCTCAAAGCATCTACCTATTAAGTTAGAAGACCAAAATATTTGTTGCAAATAGGTGTGTGGATGATCAAAGACTTTACATTCTATTGTAGAGAATGATGTATTTTCTCATGACTAGAGCATCCCACAATCTTGCTATAGTAAATTTGGATTCTTGATGTTTATCTTAGTATGTAAAACCAAATTTTGTTTCAATGTCAAAATTATTAAAAAAATATTGTATACAAGGTTAGAATAATGGTGAAGGAATTCCACGAGTTAATTTTGTTTCAATGTTAAAATTATTAAAAAAATATTGTATACAAGGTTAGAATAATGGTGAAGGAATTCCACAAGTTATTATGGAAAGGTAGGAAATGGAAGCGCTTACTAGATTCGAAAGAATACTAATGATGGGAAAAGAGAGACGTGATTAGTCTTTCTAACCACAGAAATATGAAGGAAATAAAGGCAAGGTAGATTTGATTCCAACACAGACGTGATTAGTCTTTCTAACCACATAGAAATATGAAGGAAATAAAGGCAAGGTAGATTGATGGAGTTGAAGGGAAAGAAGAGAAACGTATAGAGGGTAAATTTGTCCATTTAGTGGTTTTATTGGAGGCAAAACCAATCACGTATGTTCTTACTTTTCTTATATTTAATTCAATGAAAATCAATGTGCGCTTACATGATCAGGGTAGGGTAGGATTCAAATGGTTTTATTAGAGGCAAAACCAATCACGTATGTTCTTAGTTTTCCTATATTTAATTCAAGGAAAATCAATCTACCCTTACATGATCAGGGTATGATTCAAATGATTTTATTGGAGGCAAAACCAATCACGTATGTTCTTACTTTTCCGATATTTAATTCAAGGAAAATCAATGTGGGCTTACATGATCAGGGTACGATTCAAACGGTTTTATTAGAGGCAAAACCAATCACGTATGTTCTTACTTTTCCTATTTTTAATTCAAGGAAAATCAACTATTTGGATTATTAGATTTCCCTCCCATGGGTGGGATTTATGGAATATATTCTATATATATAAAGAAAATAACAATTATAAATATTATAGGAGATAATCAATAAATATAGGAAATAGGTTGATAATAATAATATAAATTAAATAAGTGATTATTTTAAAACTACACTAAAAAAGGAATTTCAAGGAAAAAAAACCAACTCAATATGTATGTTATGCGTGGAATTTTTTACATAGATTAATTTTAGAATAAACTATTTAATGGATGTGAAGGAGTTGCTTTGTCATAGAGAGCATTTTGATTTTTAAAGGTTTTGTTTATAGCTTAACCTTTATAGAAAGAAATTGTAATACAAGTAAATATTCCTTATTAATTAAGGGTTTAACGGATTTTGATTTTATTAATTGGAAGCTTGGATGGGAGGAGATAGATCTTGCCCCTTACCCATATCATTGCAAGTTCGTCGGGTCTTCATAAATAACTTCTAAAATAGTTGGATTAAAAAAAACTCACTAGTAGAGGGTAAATCTATCAATCAAAAAGTTAAATGGATTGAGGGCTATGATTTTCTTATGTTTTAATATGCTAATTACCCGAAAAGAAAGCAATCTGGATGGGAAGATGATATTACAATGACATATTTCTTTTTGTAAACTTGTAGAGTTGGTGACTAGGCGAAGCCCATACTCAGATGACATGTAGTCGATCCTATCTGGTACCACTATGGATTTTAAGCATGCCCAGAAAATCACCAATCACGAATCATAAGGCTATTCATGGTTTGGACTAGCAATCCCACATGAAGTGTCTTAATAATAAACTCCATGGCCAACTAATCTACACCCTAGGGTTTATAATGGCATAGTTTTTTAGGTAAATTTCAATCTACCAATAAAAGAACAAAATGAAATTTAAATGGTAAGAATGAATATCAATCGATCATATTTATCCTCAAATTACATTACTTCATATAAATTTGTTGTAAAATCCTAAAAGCTTTTTATAAAAATAACTCAAGTTTGATTCCTCTTGCTTACTATATAAGAATGGAAACACAATCATCAAATCCATTACATTTACATTGAGTACAATAAAACTGCGAAACTTTTGTTCTTAAACATAAATTTATATTTTCTAACCATATTTTTAAAATTTTCAATTTGTAATACTAACTCAAGTTTCAACAAGTTTCAAAAAAACAACTTCATCAAATCCATTATATTTTTTACTACTTGCAACAAAACTTAAAAAAAATCATTGGAAAAATAATCAAATTATCTATTGCAGAATTTTGAAATTCTAATACGTAGTAAAAATCTCCGTCATATATTACTAATTCGCAAATTCACATAAATTGTGACAAAAAAAACTCCAATTTCATACCTATAATATACTATTTGAACTATAAGAAATAATTTCAAGATTTACAATATTGCATAGTATTTTGTCACGTTCCATGCATTGTTTTGGTTGGCATTGCCATATGTGTTGAAAGAATTGAAAAACCATTACTTCTTAAAAATACATAGAGAAAATAAGTTAATCTAAAATACATAATATGTGTGAGACTTATATCCTCCACAATTATAAACATATTTCATTATTAGAATTCATGATTACTATGAGAACTTTCATTTTTTATGTCATCCTAATATAGGTAGTAATACTTGGCCATGTATCATAGATAAAAGTCTTCTAAAACTTATATCCTCCACAATTATAAACATATTTCATCATTAATATTCATGATTACTATGAGAACTTTCATTTTTTATGTCATCTTAATATAGGTAGTAATACTTCGCCATATATCATACTTAAAAGTCCTCTTAATTTTAACGGTTCTCATGTTCCTCAAGCAAAACTATTTAAAATAAAAAGAAAACCTTATTTGATGTTGTGAAATATATAACTAAATTTGATACAAATATAAGGAACTCAACCATCTAAGGGAAAATCTTAAATATGATTCACTTGTGTTTTTGAATCACAGTGTGACAATGTTGTTCTTCACATTATATGAATTTGTAATTGCATTAATTATATGTATATATTTATAGTGTTTGATTTTTTATATAAGATACATAACTTGTCAATAAAAGATAAATTTTAAATATTTGTTTTTTTATAAAAAAATGTCAAAGTGAATCATGTATATTGAATATGTATTTCAATACTATTATATTGTCTTTCATCGTTGATTATTTTCAATAAAAAAAGACATATAGCCCACTATAATAAAAAGAAAATAAAATAAGTCATTGAAATAGAAAAAAAGAAGAACAATTTGAACCATGGATTAAAATTAAGCAACACCTCGAAACCTTTACTTGAAATCTTAAAAAATCAATAATTAACTCATATCCCTTAAAATAATCTATTCCCTCTTATCTTAAAAAATTAGTATATTAAATAACAAAAACATCAATTATATAACATCTTCCTTAAACCATAAAACAATTAACAAATATAAACATAAATTAGAAATTGATTACTTCACATATAGTCATTTGATAATATTAAAATATAACTAATAAAATGCATATAGTCGTAATTACTCAAATCTAAATGCAAATAACCACCAAATCTATAAGGATTAATTACTAATTAAAAATTAATTATAATTAACCAAATTAAAATAAATAAATTAACACTAACAAAGAAATAAATAATTAAAATTAATTAATAAATATTAATAAATAAATAATAAAATAATTATTAATCTATTCTTTTTAATTAATTAATGAAACAAATTAGTAATTGTACCAATTAATGAATTAATTAAAAAAATAATTTTTACATAAAATAATTAAACATAATCGTATAAATCAATAATATTTAAAATTAATTAATTAATTATCCCTTAACTATATTAATAATAATTAGATTAATAACATATTAATAATGAATAAATAATAAAATTAATTAATTAATTATTTTTTCTAATTTATTATTCAAATTAATTAATTAATTTATCTCCTTTAAATTTATTATTAGCTAATTAATTAAACAATTAATTATTAATAAGGAATAATAATAAAATAATTAACATAAATTAAAAACTAATAGGATAATGGCCGACCTAGTTTCTTTATATTATATATATATATATATATATATATATATATATAGAAGATAGATAGATATACCCTAAATATTAGCTCGATGGATCTCATTAATATCTCGAGAATATCTATTCACGCATCCTTTGATCATGGACTCACTTGATAGTCCTAAACTATAACACGTCATTCCCCTCTATCTAAAACTATCCTCACCTATATGGATTCATTATTTAACAAGATACATAGAGCCTAAATTTCCTTAGTTAAAAGACAATTAAGCCATTTAATTTTTAAGGTTTAGCTTATTTTCTTCCTTTTTCCTATATATATATAATCTAATATTCTAAATAGATTGGATCGCTTAGTTTATATTTTACCAACCCATCAATTCAAAATCATTGAGAGATATTTTTTGGAAAATAATTAAGCCTTAAAATATTCATGATTGTTGACAATAAGCTTGGACTTACATAGGTACAGTGATGTGCGATTTAACGGTAGGTCTTCTCGGGCGAAGCCCAGGAGACCTAGGTTCTAATCTCACGGAGTACAGTGACCTGTTATGGTGGCGGCTAGAGGGGCAGACTCCCCACCCGTCTGAGTCTGCTCTTGCTAAAATCATAGGATATTAGTATACCCGACTTACAGGTGGTTGGTTATACTCTTGGTGTTATAGTGGCAGCTATGAGGTTTGATCCTGGGTCTCCCCTGGATTAGGCTTGATAGTTACCGATTCACCATGTGTTAAAAAAAAAAAATTGTAAGAAAAGACTCATAATAATTTCATCGGTTTAAAATGAAACTTTGTACATAATGTATCCTTAAATACAAGTAAAAACCTACAAAAATTGAGCAAAAGTTGGTAGCTAATTCCATCCCTTTAAAGTTAAAATTTTGCACTAAAAGTATCCATAAAATCTATGCCAAGCATATGAAGCCATCACATGCTCCAATTATCTATAGTGAAGAAAAGGTTTAAATCTTTCTTTCCTCATAATAAGTTCTCTAGTTTATTTTCCATTCAACTATAATATATGAAACAACTGTATTTTTCACTTCCTCATCATAAAATACAATTATTAAGGAATGGCTTTGCATCTCTATTTTCTTACAAATAATGTTGTTTGTTTCGTAAAACCTTAAAGCTTATACGAGTATGTTTATTTCATTTTTAAATGGTTTAATTAAGATAAATTTTAGAATAGTTCAATTGATTGTCGCTAATGTTATTGAGGATTTGGTTAGTTCTAGGTCAATAGGTACTAATTCTGATGCATATTAATCTAAGTCAATAGTTTTATTAGGGATGTCATCCATATATATTGAGAAGTGTCCCTTGTATTCCTCATGATGTTTTCTTTATAAATAAAAATAGGATTCCTACATCCCTTCAAAAGGTTGATTATGGAAACTTCTTGTCTTAAATTACTTCCACCTAAGGTTGATCATTGAAACTTTTTGTTCTAAAATGCTCCCTAGCTAAAGTTGATTATCGAAACTTGTATGCTAAATTGTTTCCCACTCAAGGTTAATTATTGAAAATTGTCATCCTATACTACTTCACATATATTTTACGACCCCGAGAAGTTGGCATTCCAACTAATCCCAACGGAGCTCATAAACTTTTGTCGCTTCATCTCCTAAAGTTAGGTTTTTGGATGTTTAGGGTTTTCCAATTATTTCACAATAATAAAAAGGCCTCTAAGCCTAATTGTAACATAGTTCAAAAGGCATGTAGTCTTCACATCTCTTCTTAGAGATAGCTACCATCGCTTGAGCTAGTTTATTTCCATTCTGCATGTAAACAATTTTCAATATTTGTTATTAATGAATGGAAGTTTAGTTTTCATTGTAGCTTTGTGTTTATGATAAAATATGTATTTCATTTCGTTCTTGCATAAATCCAGATCAATTTCTTAATGTAATGCAACCACCCTATCCACCATAGTCTAGTCCTATGAATTCTAGACTTCTTCCTATGGCATAAATTTAGTGACAAGTGTTGAATTTTGTAGTTATGGTCGGTCCTCATAAATAATGTTTTAGCACTTCAAATATATGCTTTGATAAACTTAAGACATGTTCTTCATGTCAATTTCAAAAAGAGGGAAGATCTTAATTTTGAAAAATCAAATTTTATGTCTTCAAAATGTCATGATGGCCAGCCTTAAAGGACACATCTATTTCGCCTCATCTATTCACTATAAATAGGCCATTTGGCCTCCTCCATTGGGCAGAAATTCAGATCACTTTTGAGGCTCAGTTTGGATCATCTAAGGCACATTTCAGATTAGTGTTCTTTTATTTATGTGAAGTAATTCTCTATGGAAGATTAAAATCCTTGAAAGACTTGTTCTTTATGGAAGACCAAGTTCATGAGAAGACATAATATCTAAGGGAGATCAAGTTCATGAGAAGACCTAATTTATGAGGCAAAGCCTAATTCCTAAGGCAAAGAGAATAGGATGAATTTTGAGGCATACGAATAGCCGAATTCTGAGAAGATCGAGAAGAATTGTTTGAAGAAAAGATTGACTTGTTTAAGAGAGCAGTTGGACCAGGTGTGGCCATGACTATGCTACTAGTCAATTTGATTTTATGTTTGACTTCATGTATCTCTATTAAACTTAATGATTTCTCTAAGGAAAGGATTGTTGGGTCTTTCCCCATGTGGATTTTCCTAGGGTAAATTTCTTGTGTCTCTTGTTTGGCTACCTCTTTATGGTCCCACCAGCATTTTGTTTCTACTGTTGAGATCTTCTATGTAATTACTTTATGATGAGTATGAAAGCAAGAAAATATTAACTTAAGAAGAAATCGTAAGAAGTAATTATATGTTAGAAGATCCTATGAAAATCAACATGGGATCAGAGCAATGGTTGAAGAGCAATCTTTAAGGTGTAAGGAGAAGTCGAGTTAGGACTTTGTTCAGTAAGAGATGCCACGAAGTACTATGTATACCCCATGCCTTAACAAGGGTCTATCTGAAAAGAAGCATAAAATTATGTTTGAAGTTTGTCTTTGCTCTGTGACCAGGAGAGGAATATTGATCCTTGGAATAAGACTTATCAAACTTAAGTTTAGTCTGTTGTGGAGAGTTGAAGTGTTGAATTTTGTAACTATGGCTAGTCTTCATAATGTATTTTCATCATTTGTGTATTTATTATAAGCATGGTCTTCATGCTTATGTCAAAAAAAAAAAATATTAAAGCATGTTCTTCATGCACAAAATAAAAATATATTATTTGTATTTGTCAAAGAATATTAGAAGGCTTGTTCTTCAATACCTTCCAGAAGAGAAAATTTAACTTTTGAATTTGTAGTTTTGGCTGCACAAAAATTCCAAGTTGACCCTGTTAATCAAGTCGGCCTAGCCCCCAAGTGGCACCTATTTGGGCCCCTCAAGAAGACTATTTATTTTCCACTTGTTTCTCCACCAAGATGCATTCGATTCACACAAGAGGAAATCTTACCTCTACTCCTAGTTAAGATGAAAAAGGTTGAAATCAAGAAGAGGAAGACTGAGTCAAGGAAAGGAAGAAATGGATATCAGACACGTGGAATTCATCTTTGCTACAACTTTCACGTGTGACAGAGCGGGGTTGAATTTCTGTGAATAAATTTTTGAGGTAAGATCTAAACTTCTTTGGAGAAGATAGGTTGAATTGCAGACTTTTGACTGAGTTTTGTGTAGGGATGACTTGGCTTCTTAGTGGATTATTGAGGTTTTCATGTTGTTGATTAGTTTTTCTATGATCTTAAGTTTGATGTCTCTCTTGTTGAATTGGTTCAATAAGGAAAGGATTGTTTGGGTTTTCCCCCATGTGGGCTTTCCTAGGGTAAACTCTTATGTTCATGTGTATTTGTCTCTTATGATCCTCTATAAATTTGTTTTACTGTTGATATTCCTCTATGTAATTGTTTTATGATGGAAAATATCGTAAGAAAAAAATTAGACTAATGAAAATCATAAGAAGTAATTATCAGTTTAGAGGATGCCCTTAAAATTAATACAAAGTTCTTTAGGAGATTGTACAAAGATTGCCTAGGCTGAAAATTGCGTCAGTCTAACCTCAGATAGGCTGAAAGGCCTTAGTCTATTGCAATGGGCTGAGAAGACCTCAGAGCATGTTATACATGACTAAGAAAAGCCTTAGAGCTTGTTGTTGTGGGGCAAGGAATCTTAGGGACCTTAAACAGTAGCAAGGAGAATTCTGAAATACCTCCATAAAATTCGTATGAGACATGATCATGTGAGTATAGAGTAATGATCAAGGACGCAAAATTAAACAAGTGGTGTTTTAACCTCAGATGAAAGATATAAAGGTGAATAATCTTGGAAGGTGTTTCAGAGTAGTCTGAAAATGACTAAATCAATGCCAAATCTAGTGAAGATATCTTTCAAGAAATCTACTAGAGTTTGCTTGTATTGCAAGGTATGTGTTACTGCTCTCAGTGATTTTGGTCGAAATCAAATTTGTTTTTGGGAAATAGTTACAAAGTTGAAATTAAAAAGTGAATATTTCTTAATCTCGATTACAAGCAAGTTTGAGAATACACACTCAAATATAAGATTGTGTCATTAGATGAATTAAAGTTATTGTTCTTCTATTTGGAAATCAAAGGCAATATAGTTGAATTTTTTTTGTGTTATATTCTTTCCACGACTAACCTACGTAGTGAACTGGGGGGTTAGAGGGGGGCGGGGGCAACGCCCCGGGGAATTTTTTTTTGGACCTTATATTAGGTTGGGCGAACCTACTTATGGTTTTCGGTCCATGGTTTTGGACGCGATGGTTTTTGGTCCATGGTATTGGATGCTTTGGCATGTATAAATATGTATTGTAACATTGAAAGGAACATAATGAAAAATCAAGCCGGTAGTCCCGGTTTTAGGATCCAGTGGGAAATATCTGTGTATATGTGTTTTATGTGTTATGCTCTCGCATTTTTATTTTTCCTGTGATTTAG